>JASDQU010736609.1:29979-53469 GCA_032191745.1 Picea mariana
GAGACAACCAAATACATTAACATGCAGGGTTTATGCAACCAAATACATGCATAACATCGGGTCACACACAACAATAAGAATTTCCTCAATCCAAATTATGAGCACAGGCTAAACTAATTTGAACAGAGTGCAAAACAATGGTGGAAGAAAATATCTGATCACAACAACAAGAGAAAACTGTGATTTTTTATTAGAAAAAGCAACCAAAACATACAGCAAAGTCTCTCCAAGTTCGAACCTTTTCTTGATCTTCAGACTGTAGCTTTATATCCTTTTACAAGCTGTTCTCAGATCCTAAAAATATGGATCTGTTTTGCTAAAGATAGTAAAGAAAACTAAATTGCACAAATGTAGGGATAAATCCTCAAAATGAGGGTGATCTTCATGTGCTGGTCCAACATCTGTTCTAACAGTTTGGTGAAGTGATGACTAGCCTTCCAAGGCTCCTCCATAAGATTACAAATTCGAATTTGATGAGCTGTTGCATTCATTCCTAAAATTCTGCCTTCAAAAATGACCATACTTGACCAAAGACTCCTCTTTTGACTTGTCTTTCCCAAAATAACCTTTGGATTTGATGAAATAATCCACCACCTGTCTAATCCCAATGGTTTCATCTGCTTTTAATTCGAAATTTTCAAATCTGGGAAAAAATCATAACATTATGGTCGTTACAGGCTTTCCACAGCACATAGCCTGTGAAAAAACGCCCCTTAGCTGCGGAAAGCGCCACTTTCAACAGCTAACGGGTAAAAAATTCTGCCTCCTGTGCTGTTGAAAGCGGACAGATTTTCAAAATTGAATTTCTTGGTCATAAAAAATCCATTTTTCACATATGAATAGTCGATCGACATCTAAAAAATCTCATCTTTCCAATGGTGTTGTCAGATTTTGATTTGGAGCTCGGGAAGCGTTCTAAAAGTTGCCTGCAATTTTAAGTGTCATTTTTCCATTTGCAATTAAAAAACTCTAAACGAACCTTTGTGACAAGTTAGCAAAATAATGGTGCTATTTTGGGAGTTAACAGCTTCGTCATGACATTGACCTCCAACCCTAAGTCAAGGACCACATAGTCTATATCATATTCTCCAATCTAAGCATTCAGGTGTAGTTTCTTGTTTGTCCTTCTCTTCTTGGATATTTGATGTACTTATTTATTCATTATAGGATCTACCCTTTTGATCTCATACTGTCTGACCAAATTTTCGAGTTCTTGTATAGCTTTCTCATCTTTAATCAGCTCTATAAATGTATACAAGAAACTCACAAGTTTACTTGCCTCTTTTCCATCTCCAGGTGAAGAAGACTGATCAAATGATATAGGCATTCCACATTCTTTGAATTATGGTCGTGTCTTTGATGAAGAACCTTGGACTCCCCTGAATTCTCATCTTTCCTCCTCGAACATTTGTTTTTCTTTCTTTGCATCAAAAGTTTGTATCTTCTCTGCATCTTTCCTAATTTCTGATTCTTTTGTAGTATTTCCTTGGGTCATTATGTATTCTCTTGTAACAGTGCCTCCTCTAGTGATAACAATGACTTTATGGTCTTCTCCATGAGGTTCATCTTTGATAAATTGTATCTGTGGGTTCTGCTTAGGTCCCCATTTCTCTTGAAGTTTATCCAACAATGGTGGACATTCCTCGATGACATGCTCAAAAGAGTTGCAATAGTTGCAAGTGGTACAAGGGTTCTGACAGTCCCTTTCCAAGTGTCCAAGTTGTGCATAGTTATAAAAGATTATATGTGCTCGACCTCGACCTCGACCCATACCTCCTCCTCTTCCTCTTCCTCGGAATCCACCATGAAGGTTGAAGTTTCCTCTCCCAGGGGAGTTATACTACGTAGTGTTTCCTTCTTGCTATACTTCTCCTTGAATATTGTATATATCCCTTGACCTTTCATGCATGAGATCGTAAGCCCTACAATCCCTATCATAATGTCCCATGGACTTACAGAACAAGCAATACAAATTTGTGGGTGTTTGAACATATTTTTGCATGTAGTAGCACTCACCAGGGTGATGTCTGTTTCTTCATACCTCGCACCAGGGTAGGGTAACTTATTTAAAGGGGCTCGTAGCTCCAGAGGCCAAGTATTTATGGAATAGGGGATAGTGTTCGTTGTCATGGCCTTCTGACCTACATCAGACACACCAGATGTCTTCTCTTTTATCTTTTCCCTTGTCTTTCTTCATATCTTCGACCTGTAGATACAAACTAGTTAGCTGAATCAAGATTTTACTCATACCTGAGATGGATTCTCCCATAGGGGTTGATTATAGATTCATGGTGATCTCCAGTGCCTCAGCCTACGAATCGATCTTTTGTTGCATCAGAGGAACTCTAATGTGTGGTAAGAGGGAAGCAATGAACCATTCCTTGTTCTGCTCATCTGGGATTTGAAAACTCAGATGGCCTGTCAAGGTCTTGAATCTCTGATAAAACTCCCATACCGGTTCAAATATTCTCTACTTGATTTCTTTTATTTCTGCAATGCACTGTGATTATGACTTAGGTTTCTTGAATTCAACAATTAGCGAAGTCTTAATGGAATTCAGTGGTTTAGGCATAGATCCTTCGAAAAATTCATACCAACACAGTGCACAATCTCTTAGGGTAGTACTAAACTAAGCTCATTTGATAGCTTCATCGGTGATATTCTTAATGCTCCACACAGCTTTGCAGAGAAACCAGTGTTGTTCAGGGTCTTCAGATCCATCTCCTCTAAAGGTGGGTAACCTCATCTCGTCTTCCATAGATCTCCCTAGGTTTCTGGACTGATTATGTAGAGGACTACTAGTGACAGTACTCTGAGCGCTCTGGTGACTCTGATTACTCTGATTGCAAAATGTTGTTGAAACAACAATAGGATTAACAATACTAATATGACAGGTAGCGCAGTTCCTGAAGCTTCTGGTTCTTCTTGGCGAAGCTCTGCAAATTTGTCTTCCTATGAATGTTCCTCGTCTATCAAATATGCCTCTTCTCCACTGTAGAAACACTCGTCCCCATATTTTTCCTTAAACAGGTTCACAAGAGGAACTTCTCTGAACACTCTCCCACTGTGCATATGTCCAGCCTCTATGTCGCTATCAATGTCTGAATTCTTGAACATTAGCCTTTTAGGAAATGTCTAGCTACTGTATCTTCAAGATGTTCTTCTCATGCAATAGAATCTTGATCCTCAGCTTCAGAAAATGTAAAAATTTTCCTATGGGTCCCTTGAAGAAATATCTCTTAGCTTGGCTATATGACTCTACTCTGTCAACATCAAACTCAGTGATATACCCTCCAATGGTACTATCAAACCAGTGATCTACTACTCTTGACAGGGCATTATCAACTCTCTTGACCTTCTTGATCAGCGTCGATGTCCAAACCACAGGTGGCCTAGATTTGATCTCAAATTGGGTATCTACTAAGATAGCTAGCCACTTGTATAGCTCTCGATGGATTCCTCCAAAGAAAATTTTGTGTATATCAGTAAAGATATATCTCTCCAACCAATCCTCTGTACTAAGATTAGGGTTCTTGTTCTGGGCTTCATCAAAGTCCTTTTCTTGGTATTCTATCAACTTATGAATCTTTGTCTTTGATGGAAACCACCTTGACATTCCCTCAAGAAGATTCATGTCCCAGCAACAGATCCATTTGTTGGCACAGGGGCATACCCAGGGTTCAGCTCCAAGAGCGCACCAACAAGCCCTAACTACTGGCCCTTTTGACAACACCTGCGAAGCAAATGCAGTCTCACCCAAAGTAGCTATGGGGGGGTTGCAGGACAGAGATGTTTTCAACCAAGGGTATATCAAGTGGATCCAGCACAAAATCAATACAACAGTTATATATCATCTACCAGTTCTGATCTACTCCGCAAAACTATCTATCAGATATAACACAGTAATGCAATAATGGTATACCAAAGGAAAAAGAATAGAGCATCAATCACACACAACAAAAAATATACGTGGTTCACCCTCTCTCTAGGGATACGTCCACAGAACTGTGCTTTATAATGTATTAAAATGAAGCATACAGTTCTCGTCTGCACTCTTAGCTAGAAGATCTTCTCTCTTCTTCTCTATATCTCTCCCCTTCCTGTGCACCCAGCTAAAGGACTGATCTTCACACCCAACTGAAGATCTTACAATACCAGAAGGCTCTTGTACTTAACACTTCTCTCTCACACACAATAATCGCCCATACCAATAACAAAACTAGAATGAACCCTCTTCCCTCATCTAGGTTCTTATTTATACATTACAATCACTCACCAACAGCCTTAGGCCAAAACCTAGGTGTCAAAACCCTAGATACCAAAACCCTAGGTGTCCAAAACCCTAGGTTAACTTGACCCCTGTTTTCAAGACTTCGCCATCCTGTCTTTCCTTCCTTTTCGCACAGTGTTCCAAAGAATCCAATGGTGGATTTTTCCTCTTGCTGAGTTGTCCACGATCCATGTTTCTTTCTTATTTGTCATCCTCGATATCCTCGTCCAATGACTTGCTTCCTTTTACTTCGCTCTGTCTTTTCTTCTCTTTTGCTCACTTCGACCCAGTAATAGTCACTGTGTTTGCTGCGCAGTTTGCACTTTGTCTTTTCTTCCTTGATCTTTGCTTGCTTCCATAACCAATGGCCAACATTCATCCCTCTATTCATATGACTCTTCATTTTCAGAAGAGGGTGAAGCTGGCTGAACTGCTTTTGATTCCTGTTGAAGCTCTCTGGATTTCTTAAATGTGTCTTCATCATGGAAAGTCACATCTCTGCTTAAGTATATTTTCCTATGACCTTGTACATAAATCCTGTAAGTCTTGGAGTTCTCATTGTACCCCACAAAAACCCCTTTGTTTCTTGAGGGTTCCATCTTTTTCCTCTTTTCCTTAGGGACATGAATATACACAGGACATCCAAATATCCTTAGATTCCCTACTTCAAGTTTGATCCTTGAGAAGACCTCTTCGGAAGTCTTGTCCTTCAAGATAGCATGTGGACACTTGTTTTGAATATACACGGCAGTGGAGGTAGCTTCTGCCCATAAAGAATTTGGCAGATCCTGGTCAAACATCATTGCTTTCACTACCTCACAAATTGTCCTGTTTTTCCTCTCAGCAACTCCATTTTCCTTAGGGTTATATGGCATGGTCAACTGTCTCTTGATTCCTACTGACTTGCAGAAATCCTCAAACTGAAGAGATTCAAACTCTTCTCCATTATCTGTTCTAAGGATTCTGATGTGTTTCCCTATCTACTTTTCAATAAAGGCTTTACACTCTTTGAATTTATCAAATGTGTCACTTTTAGCTTTAAGGAAATATATGCAACATTTTCTTGAGTAATCATCAATAAAAATCATATAATACAAACAACCACTGAGTGAGGGAGATGACATGGGACCACATACATCAGAATGAACCAAATCTAAGATGCCCTAAGCTCTGTTGTCACTACTAGGAAATGCTT
Organism: Picea mariana; assembly: GCA_032191745.1. Classification (NCBI taxonomy): domain Eukaryota; kingdom Viridiplantae; phylum Streptophyta; class Pinopsida; order Pinales; family Pinaceae; genus Picea; species Picea mariana. Next base: position 35,445 of record JASDQU010736609.1, read on the forward strand.
TCTTTATATTTTTACCTAGCATACATCGCTTACAAATTTCATTTTTACTAAGAGAAATAGAGGGCATGCCAGATACCATGTTCTATAGATCTGGAAGAGTTTTGTATGAAGATGTCCAAGTCTTCTGTGCCACAACTCGCTGGAGCTATTTGCATCATGAGCCAATGCCTAAACCGACTATCCTGACATGACGTACATTCCTCCACTGAGAATTCCAAAGGGTTATCTTGTACTTAAGTGGATACCTTTAGCCCATAGTAGTGCCTTCCTGTCCTTGAAGATCACCCAATATCCCTTGTCCTCAAGGGTTGCAACTGATAGTATATTCTTCTTGAGCCCTGGAACATATAATACTTCATCAACATCAAGTCTAGCCCCAGATTCCAATCTAAAGGAGATAGAGCCTACTCCCTCTATCTTGTAACATTTTTCATCCCCAAGCTCAACATGCTCTACAAAATATTTTGTCTTGAGTTCTGAGAGGATATCCTTGAACCCTGTCATGTGCTTTGATGCACCACTGTCTACTAACCAAGTTTTCCGCCCTATGAAAATTGAACTGGATAAAGCAAAAACCAAATAATATTCTTTTCTATTTTCTTTCTCATTAGAAGGACTTTTTTTATTTATTTTGGATTCATCATCCTTAGCAGTTGAGTCATGATGTTTCCTTTTCCTAGGATATTTCTTTCTAAACCAACAATCTTTAGCAAAATGACCCAACTTATTACAACTAAATCATTTAATCTTAGATATGTCAATATTCTTTCCTTTGTATGTACCTTTTGTGTTTGGCTTCCTCTGAGAGCCTTTCTGGAAAGTTCCTTTCTTCTTTCCCTTGAATCTTGATGCTAAAGTTGAGTGCTCTTCTTTCGTTGGCTCACTCCTGGTAGCTGTGCGACTCTCCTCCTGGAGGAAATCATGCCATAACCTCTCAAACGTGGGTTGAATCTCTCTACCACTTAAACTGGATAAGAAGGTCTCCCATGAAGAAGGAAGACCATCAAAGATGGCCTGCACTAAATCTCATCGTCCACTGTCACCCCTGTGACCAAAAGCTGATCTCTTATCTGGGCTATCCTGGAATAGAAAGATGCCACTGGTTCACCTTTCTCCATCTTCAAATACTTAAGTTTGTGCTTAAGTTTCCTCTTCTGACTTGGAGCCTGTTTCTCATACAGATTCACCAAGGTATCCATACATTCCTTGGCAGTCATTAACAAAGTCATTGCATGCATTATACTGTCTTTGACTGAGTCAAAGATTATTCACTTGTCCTTTTCTTAACTCTTCTTGAAGGCCACTCTTCCTGCATTATTTGTGGGTTCCTCCACCACTGTGGTCACATACTACTCAAGATCATGCTCTTGCAAGATATTTGTTATCTGAAGCTTCCACACATTGAAGTTGGTAGCTCCTTCAAGCCTATCCTCGGCCCTGACTGAAATGGAGGATTCCATGGACTTCACACTGGAAACTTAATCAAGCTATCTTGGATCTGTGTGTACCTGTTGCTGCACATCAACACGTTTAACACACCCTAAGCTTTGATACCATGTTAAATTATGAGTTTGATTTCTTATGTGGATTAATTCTTTTATTTTCTTCAACACTTTGATTCCATCTTAATACACTTCAACAATACCAAATCATAATCGAATAGCAATAACCATGTAGATGAGTAAGCATGCACATCAACAACACATATACCCTGGGGAAACCCTGTATAGGGAGAAAAACCCTAGCAAACGATATTCCTTTATTGCATTAATAATGTAAGATCACTTACAAATATCCACCATGAATGTTCTTCTCTTAAAGAGCTTGCCAAGATGACTCTGACCTGACAAAGACCTAAAATACCTTTCTAAAATACACCTCTGATATGATGTCTCTATTGTTGATATACAACACTGATATGTTGCTTTGGTATGCTACCTCTTTATCATTGATTTGTGCATCTATTGCTTCACCCTTAATCTGCATCTCAAAACTATGTTGAAGAGAGGGGTTGACCTCTACTTATATAGGTTGAAGCAGAGAAGAGGAGAGGCTCGAAATAGTAACTTGTCTGCATGCTTTAATCATAACTCGGATTCATACTTTAGTTCGAACTTAGAACTATACTTGAGACTGGTATACTCTAGTTCGAAAATAGAACTAGACTCGAGACTGGTATACTCTAGTTCGAAAATAGAACTAGACTCGAGACTGGTATACTCTAGTTCGAAAATACAACTAGACTTGAGAATTCAGTTACAACTCAACATTATACTTTATTTCAAAAATAGAACTAGACTTAAGACTTCAGTTGCAACTCAGGATTACACTTTAGTTCTAAAATAGAACTAGACTTAATACATTAGTTGCAACTCAGCTTTACACTTTAGTTCAAAAATAGAACTAGACTTAAGACTTCAATTACAACTCGACTCTTTACAAGGCAATTAAAAGTTCTCTTCATGGTGGATAATGTTACACGTGCCAATGCACTAGATCAATACATTTATATCATTTTCAATATTAGGAATATCGTTTGTTTCTAGCTCATAGGAATTTATATTCAACCTAACTTTTGCTAGATGCCTTGACTTTTCCTCATGGCTCAGAAGGTTTGACTAGGCTCACAGAGGTTGTATGTTCCCCCTGACTTTTGCACTAGTCTGTCTATGCTCACAGAGGTTGTACGTTCCCCCTGACTTTTGCACTAGACTGTCTATGCTCACAAAGGTTGTATGTTCCCCCTGAATTTTGCATTATACTCACATAGCATCTCATTTGTCCTGACTTTTGGTTTGACTCATAGAGGTTGTACGTTCCCCCTGGCTTTTGTCAATACCTCACAAGACTAGTTGATTCTCCAAATCTCCCTGGCTAGTCTCAGGGTGGCCCATGTGGCCTCTCATTGGAGAATGACTGTTGATTCTGCCAAATTTAACAAATGGTAGTTATTGTATATTTCTAGGATCCCTAAAAATAGTCAATATTTTTTGTTTTGAAATGCCCAAGTCTCTGACTTGGTTTATGTCCAAACCAATGCTATAGTACTCATACATTCTTGCCCTATAATAAAAAATAGAGGTCAATTTCCCTTGGGCACTTGCAATGGACTTCACAATGATGTCCAAAGAAGTGTCCAATGAGACTTTCCTAGGCTCTCTATTGTCCCTTAATTGTTCCTCAAGGGTTTTTAATATGACCAACTCCTCATCAATTTGATTGTTTACATTAGGTGGTTGTGGTGGGTTGGGGTTTTTCTCTCCTTGGTTCTCTTCTGAGCGGTTTACATTGTCTCCTAGTTCCATTTTATTATATATGATGCAATTTATTAATCCATTGCATGTAAATTAGGTTGGTTTTTTAATTATAATAGAAAACTACAAATTTCTTTCATTTAGATTCTTGGGAGCAAAAGACTAAATTCGAAATGACTAAATTGAGAGTAAAGTAAAAGAAATTAAACATACCTGACTAGAATGGGACACACGATGGCAAGATCCTCACCTTGCTCCTCCTCTCTAGCTCCTCTCTATTTTCTCAATGAGAGTAAAAACAAGAGAGTGATTTGTGCAAATGAGCACAAATCGCGCTCTCGACCCTTTAAAAAAGGTTTAGCAAAGGAATGTGCACGTGTTCCTAGTAATGTGCACGCGTTCCTAGGAACGTGTGCATGTTCCTAGGAATGCGTGCATGTTTCTGCCACTAAAACTACGTGGCAAGTTGAGTGGAGGTTCAGGTACTTTCAAACCTATAGGGTTAGGAATGCATGCGCGTTCCTAGGAACGTGCATGCATTCCTATGAGTGCGCGTTCCTGTTGATCCCCTTGCCACTTTTTGAGCCACCAACTTCGTGCACTCACCCTTGGGGCCATGTTAATTTTGTTATTTTAGGACCGTGTTAATGCTTATTGTTATTATTTGATTGGGTACTTGGTCATTTAATTTAATTGTTATTTTTAGACATACATGAGTAATTGTCAATGCTAATATAGCTCATCCCATATTTTTTCAAGTGGTCATTTTTTCTATTTTTCATTCATACTTTTCGAGTAAAAAGATATACTATAAATGTAATTATTGAATACATCATTTCATAGAAAAATTGGGAATATGAAAACTTCCAAAATTTTATTATTTCAAGAATACAAATTCATTGGGTTTCAAGAATATAAATTTATTGCTCTAGATAATATAGAAAGGTATAGTAGTCTCACATCATTCATTGATAAATATGTTGTATATGTATTATAATATTAGTGGCTCATATATAATAAATAAATAATAAGATTGTTGTTTTTAAGGTATGAAATTATAGTTTTTTTAAAAGAAATGTTTGCACATTTTTTCATATACCATGTTTTTTTTCTTGAAACTCATAAAGTTGCTTCACTAATATCTGTATTTAAAAAAAAATGTTAAATCTCATTGTTTTGATAAGTTTATTTTTATATTGTAATTTTATATAAATATGTATTTAGACCTTTTTATAATAATATTAAACGAACATATATATGATAGTTTGTCACCCTATTCAATTCCATTTATATATTAAATAACTGCATTGAAGGCGATAGTCGTAGATAAATCTCTTTCTCAGCTCATACTATGCATGTAAAGATTAACGTGTTCAAAGTATGTCAATTCTCTCTTAAATCTCTACCAAAACAAAGACGAATCACAATACAATTTCGATATTTTTTTAAAGGTCGTTACTTAAACTAATTATATAATTGTTTTTATATATTATTAATATAAATATCAACTAAATTTAAAAACAATCAATCACAGGAACTAATTTTTTTTCAACAAATGAAACATCTTAGTTACATTTACTAAAAGAAAAAAATAAGTATATACATTGATATTACTATTTAATAGAGAGTAATTATACCGAAGGTGTTTATAAGGGTGCATTTTTCTCAACTCTTTGTCTTCTATCGATAGCTTATGGATGCCTGCCATGTATTTGATTTTTTTTTGGTTGACTTTCAGACCTCTAGGTACGATTCCTCTTAGCTGGAAATGCTGATGTATTCGATAATGCCCATTACACCATGGACATCGAAAAGAACGACATTTTGCATTCTTTCATTTCGAAGCTCACAAAGAACCAAATAAATACCCTGGTCATTCCCAACATTATTAAAGAATTGACATCTCAACTGAAGGTGACTACTGCATGAAAGGGTTTTATGCCTCATTTGCCTAGTTCGCCCTTGGAATCTTAGATTTATAGCCCCAGCTAATGGAAACTGTAATGTTATTGTTTTGCAGAATTTGTACTAGAAAGGGAGTTGAAATTGTGTGGTTCACAACACAGGGCCTCTGGGTTGTTTGATGCAAAACCTTCTAGACAATCACAACAATTATCAGAACTTGATGAGCATGGTTGTGTTGTAGCTTATAACAGAGCCTACCAAACTTTTAATCTGCACCTGAAAAATGTGTTCCAACAGCTCAAAGCATAATTCTCAGATGCCACCATTGTTTATGTCTACATTTATTCCATCAAATACGCTCTCATAGCAAATGCATATGAATATGGTATGCACATTAAAAATATAGAATTACATTTTCTCCTTGTTTATGCTCTGAGTTTAAAGATTACTCTTTTTGTTATTTTTCCTCAGCAKACAAGATTCAAACACCAACTGGCAGCTTGCTATGGATATGGCAGTTTTTCATACAATTATTATGATAAATTGCGGTGTGCTAAGACCGGTGTAGTTAACAAGAGCATTGTTCCAGCGAGGGCATGCAAGGATCMTGTTAGTCCCTAAAGTTGCACTTGACTGTGAGAGGGCATCATTCATTTATTGCAAAGTATTTTTAAGGTTTTATGATTTGGTTTTTTTAAGGTGGTTGAAAATTGGGTCAAGATTACAGCATGACATGAAAATCAAGATCAAAACATAGCATATCCCATTGGCTAAATAATAGGTAGACACATAGATGGACTAAACCAATTTAAGAAAAAGGAAGATGAAGTCTTCAATTTGTCAACTTCACAAGAGTTCTCGTCTCAATATATCATAAAGAAATAAGATTATCAGTTTGATATCATAACTTGAAAATTATCTTTACAGCAAAATTTTCACTATATAAATTAACAATCAAGAATCAAAAGGCATTGCACTCTGAAATAATGAATTCAAGCATGAATAAAGAAATAACAGAGTAGAAAAAAGAAGGTCTAACCATCCATATGCCTTTGCTATTAAGTGTCAATTGAAAATAAATGCCTTTTACAATGAGCTACACAAAAAGGTTCTCCAGATCTCCAAATTTTTGACCCCAACATGGTCTTTCTTTTGTCTATTTAAACTATCTATAAAACTTTTAGATCCTATCATCTAGTACAGCCTTTAATGACTCGAATCAAAAAGTATCTAACACCTAAGGTATTTCACCCAAAAAGAGCTTCTACTACCCCAAAATAGATCACAACTCAACAACTTGATATAGCAAATATTGCCAGCATTACATTTGACTCTGCAAAATAGGAATTTTGTTTAAATCTGTAAAACAGATCGAAGTCTTAGCATTTCATTGACCAAAACGAGTAGGCTTTGCCATACTTCCTGGAAAAAATTTAAACATGATTGTAACAAATCTCCATGTTACCTTTAGGATATAATCACAGCAGTGGCTTTGGCGTTTTTCTTCTTGAGCTTTGTGGTTAGCACAACACTGTGCCAGTAGAGTCTGAAATTAATCTCCCTGAGTTCTTTAAGCAATGCCCTTTGCTCTTTCTTCTTCTTTTTAAGACCTTGAATCCTTTCTTGCTGGCAAGCATTCCACTATTCTATTTGCGCTTTCTCCTTCTTTAATTTTTTTATAGTTTTCTAAAATTCCTTGATGTTTTCCTTATCAGTTCTAATCTTAACTCTGAATCCTGAGCATTCTTCAGAAGGTGCAGTTTCATTCAGGTTTAAGGCAACACTAGGTTCCTTGGCTTTAACTTGGTACTTTGAGACTAATTCTGAGCTATGTTCTTCCTCAGAACTTGATGAATCTAAAGCTCCAGGTACATCTGGTAAGTGATCTGAGTCTTCCAAGTCATCCTGTTTTTCTTCAGGGAATTCACTGATGCCTTTAGCCATCTCTTTAGATTTTGCTAATCTAGTTGAGGCTTTTGTTATAGGGCCTGTAGGTGGTGTAAGTATTCTTTTTCCTTTGATCACAGATTTCTTGGGCAATGGGGTCCTTTTTGCCCTTTTCCTTGTACTTGCCTCATCAGTCTCAGAATCATCTTCTATGATTATGGTGTTTTCTTCTTTGATTGATGGATTGAACATTGCCTTTGATTTTAGCCTATACTTGTTGGTCACCCTAGTCGAATTTCTTCGAGGTTTTTGTGATACACACACACCTTTAACCTTTTTACCTTTGGTTGCAGCACTTCTTTTGTTGGTTGAGGGCATTTCAAGCTTGACTGTAGTTTGAGCAGCAAGATCATTATCTGAATTTGTTTCCCCTTTAGCATCCTACTCAGGAAACTTTTCAATTTCAAGCTCCCATCTAGGTCTTTTACTTATGCTCCTCCTAGTCACCTTGATATCAGAAGACTCATCTTTCACATGGTTTTCATCAGACATATCTCGGCTCTGTGTGATGGTCTTCCTTCCTCTACCTTTCTTCTGCTTATTAGGCTGAGCGATAGGGTTTAAGGATTGCGTGAGCCAGCTCCAAGGCTTTTGTAATTCATTCAAAGCAAACATGACTAGGGTTTTAATCAGAACTTGATGGAATAGACTTCTTTTAGCATTGGTAGAAAGTGACTGCACTTTCTTAGACATCTTTGTCAAGCTTTTAAGCAGAAAATAAGGGAGATTTAAAGGGTAATCACCATTTAAGTGCATTAGTATTTTGATATGGTAGATATAGACCAACGAAAACCTTCCTTCGCAGGTGATGTACCTGTGAATCATGACCAGAGCAGTGTGCCATTCGGGTCGAACCCAGCTGTGAGGTATTCCCCTTCTCCAATCTGGATTTTGCTTATCTAGAAGGAGGAATTGATTTACAAATTCAATAACCACGTACTCTTTCTTCCACCATCTTTCCCCTCCAACCACGAGCTTGCAAGCTTTTGCGATAGTCTGCTCTGTCACTAGCATCAACATCTTACCGATTTTGACCTCGTGACCATCAAAATTCAGAGCGAACTCCATGGAAACCTACTCATCGTAACCCTGAAAAGTGGTGAGAAACTCAAACCACCCGGCGTCTCTGAACCTCTGAGCCATCTGAGGATAGGCTTCAAGAAGTTCGGCACCCTCTGGTTCTATTCTGGCAACTTGTCCGCTCCTCTTTGGCACCATCAAACACAATTTTGCAACTGTCGTCCTCGGGTTCCAAATTCACCACCTGCAATTGTTAGTGTATACCGTTTCTTTGAATGGATACCTGCATTCCTCACTGCAAGCCTAAAATAAGCCAACACGAACAGGTAACATATAATGATAATCAAGCAACGGGTAATTTGAAATGAGTCCTGCGCGCGTACACAGCAATTAAATTCTGAAACCGTCGGATTTGGAAATGATTGCCAAGTCTTTCGTGGACGCATATGAACTCTCAATCCACGATTCGTGACATAACGAAATCAGGATGGCAGGCGCATATCATGGCAAGATTATTTGGCGCTATGGGAATAGGCTTATTCCCGTAGCGCATTTAACAACTTATCAAAACTTGAAAACTTGAAATTCAAATGGCATATAAGGAGACACCTTAATTTTAAACAATGTGTTTTCAAAATCAAACTCAAAATAAATTATCAAAGACTATAATGCAAACCACAAAATACCAAAATGGAAAAATTGAAATCGACTGAAAACAGAAAATGAAGAATGGGTAAGGAGGGTTTTAGGACAAGGGTTTCTCACTAACAGATCTAACAGATCCCACGAAATACGTGAGTTGTGATGGAATTCATTATTCTGAAACTGCAAATTTTCATATTTGGTAACGAGTAATGTCGCATGACTACTCTAAACCCGCATTATCACCAATCCAAGCATGTCGTCCTCGTCTAGAGATAAAATAGGATAAAATCCTTTGGATTCTTTGTTTTCATCTCGAAGTAATCGATCATTTTGAAAATTGAAATTCGACCGAGCCATTCATGAAAATTGGATAACAAATTTCTATTACCAACATTTTGAATATCTAGTTTTTTAACACTTGTTTTATGTTATCCTTACCTTGTTGACGAACGTTCACACTCGTAGACAGAAACTCAGTGAATGCAAATGTTAAATTTACAAATTATTCACAATATAATGGTTTGGCTTTATTTTTTAATCATTTTCATATGAAGCGATGATGTGGCATGATCTTCGGCAATGTGGCATGATCTATAGACATCGACACAACAATCGTTGTTTAAAACATTTATGATAAAAACATTATTTTATATTTTCTTTGGTGTTTCCTTCCCCCGCTTCAGGGGTTTCGGGGTTATGCTAGTGTTATTCTTCATTGCCAACTCCCTGGGTGTAGGGTAATCAATTATGGAACGTATTGTTAAAGCACTATGTTATGTTAAGTCACTGATTCAAAACCCCGACTTACCTTGTGTGTGGCCTGTTAAAACTCTCTTATATTAAGTCACTAATTCGAAACCCAACTTAACTTATATGTAGCAAACGAGACATAGTAAGATAACATAGGTACACCTAGAAATTATAGTGCTAACAAGACCTAAAAATTATAGTAATAATACAACCACTACTAATTACCTATTCCACCCATCAAAAAAATTATTCTCCACTACCAATTTTACTCCAAATATTGGACAATGCTAATTTTATTTCATACCTTCTTCCTACCTCCTCCAAAGGTTAAAAATAATATAACGTAAAGCGAACGAGACATTGATATTGAAATGAGGATGTGAAAGTAGGACTTTATATCCCAATCAACCTTATCAAAACAATATATTATAACTAAATGATAATTTGAGTGACCGACTTGAACACCATTAAATTGGCTACTACAGTTCATGACTTTGGAAAATAAATTGAGTCACTTAAGGGTAGGTCACACCTCACTTTCCTCGTAATCCACGAGCTATGTAATCATTACGTTAATATCATTACGTTAATATCATCATGATAGGTGAGTAACTTTGGAATATGTGGTGATTATTTTAATTTTAACTAATATTTTAATTTAAATTTTGAAAGTAGAGGTGTAGAATATGTGTTTTAGTTAATTAATGAGAGAAGAATAATAATTTTAAAAAAATTAATAGTGGCATATAATAAATAGAAAACAAATGAGAGGAGAAACTCTTTCAAGAAAAAAAACTCAAGCACTTTCAATATATTATTATAGAGTATTTGTGTTMTTAAGAAGAGTGTTGAACAGCGACGTAAGGATTCTAGATAAATTTTGGTAATATCTACATTATTATTATTTTTTTTTAATGAAATGAACCATATAATTACAATGACTTATGTGATGATATATACACATTAATTATTCATATTTTTAATTAAAATGTATCACTTTATTTACTATATATGATGATATATACACATTAATAAACCTATCTTTAATTAAAACGTATTACTTTATTTACTATCCAAGTCATCAAGCGAGAGTCTCGGGGATTTATTTTCCCAGGAGATGGAGCAATTTCCAGATTTTACCCCCTCTTGTAGCAAAAGCAAACTCGCTTTTTTCTTTTCATTTAAAACATCATTATTGAGCCTGCTCACATATATGTGAGCCGGCTCACATATATGTGAGCCTGCTCACATATATGTGAGCAGGCTCACATATATGTGAGCATGCTCACATATATGTGAGCATGCTCACATATATTTTGGTAATACAATAGTGAGTTAAAATTCACACATTATTTTTTTAGCATTTAATTAATAGGCGTAACAAATCCATAAATTATTTATTGGTTTTATGATTTTAAATGTTAAAAATCATAAACAATTAATTGGTCAGTTTTTGTCACTTAACATTTTTTGAGTGATAGTGACTTGCATTTATTTCCTACCACTAGTATGTATTTATTCTTTGTTATTGCTCAAAATTTATTCCCCTAACTTAGATCCAGTAGTTTAAATGGTCATTTCTTCGATAGGGCTATTAGAGACAAATCTCCCTACCCTTATCGAGGCCATTGACACATATTCCTTCCATAGTGTTTTTTTGCCATCTAGTGAAGATCTCCTGGAAGCCATGGCCGACGTTTGTCCCTTGACATGCATTCCTTCCAGAGTATTGTCCTCTTGGAAGCCATGATCAAGGAGAAGATACGAGCATAGTTTTTCTTCTCTATGGCAAGCTCGTTAAAAAATGAAACAAAAGCTACGAGCATAGTTTTTCTTCTCTGTGGTTAGCTCGTTAAAAAATGAAACAAAAGCTACGAGCATAGTTTCTCCTCTTTGTGGCAAGATCGTTAAAAAATGAAACAGAAATCTAGGGCTTGAACCTGGAGTTACAAGCATAGTCTTATTTTGTTTCAAGCTTGTGTAAAAATGAAACCAATTTTGAGCTTAGTTTTTGTTCTTTCTCGTGCTCGTAAATACATGAGAAAGTGACTGAGTATACTTTTATCACTTTTTTGCACTCGTAAAGGTTATACAAAAAAGGAACCCCCTGGATTTTCCTTTAATCCATTTTTAGACTCTCTAAACATGAAAATATTTTCGAGTGATCTTGATTCCTTTCACACTCATTAAAAGGTTTAAAAGGGTGTCTTTTGAGTGGTAGTTTATCTCTTTTTCAGCCTCGTGAGACTAATTATGAAAATGGAACACTCTAATAAAGCATGATTAGAAGAGTTCTCCCATGTATTGTTTTACACTTTTTTTGGGCTTGGGAGCCTAAATTTACGAAAAAGCCATTCATGGAGTCATATTTAAGTTCTTTTCAGACTCTCTAAACATGAAAAACAATTGATTTTACCTTCTTTGGGCATGTAAAACTATGCATCAAAGGACCTATGTGAGTCCAATCTCCAGGACCCATCTGGGACTAAACCCCGCCTTCCTCAAGTTTGTTTAACATATTTCAAGGGACTTATCTGAAGGATGATCTATACCGAGCACCTGTGACCCTCCTCAAGCTTGTTAAAAAATAAAGAGGTACTCATCTGTCTAGATGGGAGGGGGAATTGAAGGAAGTGAGTCAAGTTTTTGGGAATCCTTTATGGTAGCTATTGTCTCCCTTGAACATGGAATTTATTTGCGTCTCGTCTTACAGTTGGGTAATTTGCTTGTCTCTAAGTCATACCAATTCCATATGTCACCATACATTTTTCATCCAGTCGAAAAGTGCTCTTATTTTCGTCACATTACATTCTCGGTATTCGTCGAGTCAATGTGTCCAAGTCAGTTGTCATGCATCATCATGATCAAGGGAAGTTTCACTTCAAACCATCCATTTGCAGTATTGCCAGTTTCCATTTTCTGTGTCAGTCCATACTCATTCAATTCACCATCTTACATCACTTTCCTGTGTCAGTCTCATGTCGATGATGGGGGATACATCAAGGCCCTCATTCGAGGAGTCTTTTATTGTCGAAATCAACACATCATCTGGGAATTAGACTTAAAAACCAATTAGTACCTTGGGACCTGCATGCCTCAATGGCAGGCCTCCTCACTTCTGACAGTAGGTTTACATCATTGACCTTTGATCAGATGATTCCATGAATGTTCGACCTCGACTCATTTATTCATATTTGTTGGAATGTACTAGGGCACCTTTTGATTCATTGACATCATTGGTGATTTTCCTTGCACTTGTTAATGGTTTACCTCAATGATAGGTAATCAAGTGGTTTCTACCATGTTCGACATCAAATAATCTATTCACATGGCTAGATTTGTACCACATTGGGATTGGGACAAATACCTTGGGTTGAGCATTCACTATGTTATCTAATTTTCCCATGTTGTGAAGGAGATAATTTGAGCATGTTGATATATATAATGTCACATAGATCCACTTTGTATTGATCTGTGGCTATGTTTTATCATCTTGTATCTCCACTGTGTATTTTTCATGGTTGTGATTAGTTCATGTTGTGGAGGTATGGATCTACATTGTATCTTTGGTGGCCATATCCTTAGTCAGTGTTTTCATGGATCCGCAGTGTATTGGTCGGTAGTCATGCTTTGATTCATCTCATATTCCGAGCATAGGGATGCCTGCCTCGAAAATTGAACATGTATTAATATTGTTTGATGATTGTTTGCAACTTCTGTCAAGTTCTCTCACTCCAGCACCCTTGCATTGAATAATTGTAAAGTGTTTCAGCCATCAGTTTCTCTTCTGACCTCACACTTTAGGGGGCATCTATTACACACCAAAATGTCACACTTAAGTGTCGCACATATTTACGCCAAAGTTTCACAAGTGTTGTAAAGTGTCGTATGCACCTTACAAAGTGTCGCATACACATTACTAAGTGTCACACACCTTGACACCATGAAAGAACAGTTGTCACAATCCCTAGTCAATGTTGTGAAGCAATATATCATATGAAGGTCAAAATACTATGTGCACATACATTATTCATTATTATTCATAAAAAATAAATTAATTTAGTGTGAGAATCCACCTCACATTTAGTTTCTTAATCTCAAGGAGCAGTTGAGAATCACATGGATGGTTGAAGGATTTTCTCAAAGAAAAATACTAATTTGGTGGATCTTGAGAGATATTTCCTCCTTAAAATCCTTGAGAGATATTTTCTCCCTAAAATCCTTGAGATATATTTTCTCCCTACAAATCTTGGAGATCCCAATTTAGTGGATCTAGTGAGTGATCTTCTCCATGGTGGTTAAGCATCCAAATCCTATATAATGAGGGTTTTCCATGGTAAATAAGAGGAGGATTATAGGTATCAAACCTTTGATTTTGGAGGAAGCTTTCAGATATCATACTTATGATTGTGGGATTCATGCAAGGGTTGGATGAGGAGAGCTTGGAGGAGTTGTAGCTGACATCAATCATGGTCTGTAAGTTTTTTTGGTTCTCATCTAATTACTTGGCCTATTTCCTTCAAGTATGTATTCATATATTTTTTTCTATTGATTGGTTTAATCCACGTAGATACATTTATTTTGTCTAATCCATTAGAGTGGGACATAGTTGTTTTCTTCTTGTTGTCCATTGTAGGTACTAATTTGCGTTGGGAGTCAGATTGAGCTCATGGATTTGAGCAGATTGGACAAACGTCATAAATGAGATGCATCATACTTCCCCTCCTTCTCTATTTTTCAAAGGAAAAAATGAATTTATAGGAATGGTAGTGTCCAAATGTAATTTTTTGTCTTGGTATAGAGGTCTGTAATCCAAGGGAATGTTCACCTATTCATAGGGGAAAATTTATGTAACACATTCCATGCCATGCCTTTCCTTGCCTTTCCATGCCATTCCATGCCTTTCCTTGCCTTTACATGCCATGTCATGCCACACCATGCCTTGTCTTGCCTTACCTTGCCATGCCTTGCCTCAAGGATGATTTTAGGGGCTAAGTTTCGCTCATGGGCTAATTTTCCATGGTTTTTCCAAAAACGAGATTCGTTATTTTAAAAATTATTCACCCAAATTCTATAGGATAAAATTATTTTACCTTAAAAATTGTCAAAATTTTATAAAAACCATATAAAATACTTAGAAATTTGTATATTTTTTAAAAAATATCACCAAACATTTATAATTGACATATGAAGGATTAGTAATATTCGCCAAGGTTTCTACATTTTAAAATAAATTTCCATCCTTAAAATCATCCCTGCCTTGCCTTCACTTGCCTTACCTTCCCATGCCTTACCTTGCCTTTCCTTTCCTTGCCTTACCTTGCCTTACCTTGAATTTACTTGCCTTTCATGTCCATGCCTTGCCTTGCCTTCACTTTCCATACCTTGCCTTGCCATGTCTTGCCTTGCCTTACAATGTAATTCCTTTCCTTGCCTTTCCAAGTCATGCCTTGACTTGCCTTTGCATGCCATGTCATGCCTTGACTTTCCTTCATGTGCCATGCCATGCCTTTCCTTGACATTCCTAGCCTAAAAAGGTGTTAAATTGAAAAACATATGTAATAAGCACTGAGAAAAACCCTAGTTCCAGGGATCCTCCAGAAAACGGTTGTCCTGGCAACAAAATTCCATCAGATGGGACCCACTAACTGAAACCCGGTGCCTCGGATCCAATGCAACCGACGGTTCATCCATCTGAGTCCTAGTTTGAGTTTTATCGTGATATGCAACTCTCCTCAATCCATTTAGGGACTTGTTGACACTTTGGTCCAGGGGCATAAAATACAAATCAAGTAGCACAACAGAGTTTCCTAAGCTCCCACACGTCTATTTTTCCAATGCCCTCATTGAGCAAAACCCTAGTGCTAGATATCGTCCAACAAATGGCTTTCCGTTCAACAGAATGAAATCGGATGGGCCCCACTAGCTGAAACCTAGTGCCCTGGATCCAATGCAACCAATGGTTCATCCATCTGAGTCCTGGTTTGAATTTTATCGTGAGTTGCAACTCACCTCCTCAAGTCATTTAAAGACATGTTGACACTTTGGTCCAAGGGCATAAAATCCAAATCAAGCGGCATAACGAAGTTTCATAAGCTCTCACACGTTTGTTTTCCAAGGCCCATGTGACTACACTACCCATTATTTCCCATCACAGTGTTCTTGAAAATCGACGTCTCGTTCAGAAATTGTACCATGCCTCATTGAGAAAAACCATAGTGTCAAATATCCTCCAACACGTGGTTTTCTTGTCAACAGAATGACAACGGATGGGCCCCACTAGCTAAAACTTGGTGCCCAGATCCAATGCAACTGATGGTTCATCCATTCGAGTCTTGGTTTGATTTTTATCATGATTTGCAACTCACCTCCTCAAGTCATTCAAGGTCATGTTTTCACTTTGGTCCAGGGGCATAAAATCCAAACCAATAAAAATAGCGGAGTTGCATAAGCTCCCACATTTTTTTTCCAAGGTCCACGTGACTACACTACTCACAATTGCCCCACACAATGTTCTTGAAAATCGATCTCTCGTTTAGAAATTACTCTATGCCTCATTGAGAAAAACCATGTGTCAGAGATCCTCCAACAAATGGTTTTTCAGTCAACGAAATGACAATGGATGGGCCCCACTGGTTGAAACCCGGTTCCCCAGATCCAATGCAACCGACGGTTTGTCCATCCGAGTCTCGGTTTGATTTTCGTCACAAGTTGCAACTACCCTCCTCAATTCATTCAGGGACATGTCGGCACTTTGTCCCAAGGGCATAAAATCCAAACAGAGTAGCATAACAAAGTTCCATAAGCTCCTGCATGTCTATTTTTCCAAGGCCCACCTGACTACACCACCCATAATTTCCCAACACAATGTTCTTGAAAATCGACCTCCATTCAGAAATTGCACTATGCCTCATTAAGAAAAACCATAGTGTCGAAGATCCTCCAACAAACGGCTTTCCTATAAACGGAATGACAACGGATGGGCCCCACTGGTTGAAACCTGGTGCTCTGGATCCAATGCAACTGGCAATTCGCCCATCCAAGTCCCGTTTTGAGTTTTATCACGAGTTGCAACTCAACTCCTCAAGCTATTCAGGGACATGTTGGTGTTTTGGTACAAGGGCATAAAATCCAAACCGAGCAGCATAACGGAGTTTCATAAGCTCCAACGCGTTCGTTTTTCCAAGGCCCACATGGATACACTACCCACAATTTCCCAACACAGTTTTCTTGAAAATCAACCTCTCATTGAGAAATTGCACTATGCCTCATTGAGCAAAACCATAGTGTCAGAGATCCTCCAACAAACGGTTTTCTAGTCAACGAAATGACAATGGACGGGCCCCACTAGCTGAAACTCGGTGCGTCAGATCCAATTCAACCGTTGGTTTGTCCATCCAAGTCTCGTTTTGAGTTTTATCATGAGTTGCAACTCGCCTCCTCAAGCCATTCAGGGACATGGCAAGGCACGACAAGGAAATGTCTTGGTATAGGTCTAGGTCTAGGTATGGAAATGCAAGGAAAGGAAAAGCAAGGGAAAGAAAAGAAATCCAAGGAAAGACATGAAAAGGATAAGCAAATCTAGACATGGAAAGGCAAGGCAAGGTCTAGGCCTAGGTCTAGGTCTAGGTCTAGGTAAATCCTATTAATTATGATAATCCATGTTTCCCAACTATGAAAATACCTAGATATATGAATAAAGAGAGCTTATGTTATGACATTGAAATTCTCATGCAACTGTTTTTATTTAAGATAGATGTGCTAACAATTTCTAGACTTACATGCTTAAGGAATCCTTTGATTGTAATTTTTACGTATTGAAGTTGTTCATTTAGTACAAGCATTATTTTTTTAGGTAAAAAATATGGTATCATACACGAATGCCATTATCTTTTTATTAAATTAACTTAATGAATGCCTTGGCATGCCATGCCATGCCTTGTCTTGTCAAGCCATGGCATGGCATGGCAAGGCAAGGCATGGCTTAAGAAGGAAAGGAAAGGCAAGGCAAGGAATGGCATGACCTGTGAAGGAAATGCAAGGCATGGCATGGAAAGGCAAGGCATGGCATGGCAAGGCAAGGCAAGGTATGGAAAGGCAAGGAAAGGCAAGGCATGGAAAGGAAAGGCATTGTATGGCATGGCAAGGAATTGCATGGAAAGTGAAGGCAAGGAAAGGCATGGCATGGAAAGGCATGACATGGAAAGGAAATGTATGCAATGGCAAGGAAAGGCATGGAAATGGCATGGCATGGATTGGAAAAGCATGGCAATGGAATGGCATGGAAAGGCATGGAAATGGCATGGCAAGGCAAGGCATGACAATGGTTTTATCACTCCAAGAAACTCTTTGAGGTTGTAAGACAAAGATGCTTGGTAACTTAAGGTAAACTTGTTTTTGTATTTTATATGTGTGGATCAATGGGATAACTCAATTACAGTATGGTATTCAAACAGTCAAAATGAGAATCAAATGAACCAGTGCTCTCAAGGATCAATAATCAG
>JASDQU010736609.1:93127-121418 GCA_032191745.1 Picea mariana
TTTTAATGGATCTGAAATACCTAAAATAAACATAATCAAAATGAATCTTTAGCATATATGATCTAATCTTATCATCATAAGTCAAAATTGACAGCTGAAGCATTATTTGGCAATTTGCTTATGAAAATCTCAGATTTAGAAATCTGTCTTTGGTGACTAGGAGATTTTTGTCAAGAATAATCATTCCATTTGGTGTTATTTCCTTACCATATGTCTTTAAAACTTAATGGGAAAGATATTCTAGCTTCTCCTAATTATTATCCACCATTTAACACCTTTCCCACGTGTTCAAGAATCAAAAAATTGCGATCTGGGCAGAAAGAAAACGTTTATGGACTCTTCTGTGCTTTCACCGGCTCTTTTGTTCTGAATCCGCCCCTTTAGCCGGTGAAAAGGAAAACTTTCATCGGCTCACTACACTATGAGAAAAAACAATGAGCTGGTGAAAGTGCAGATTTTTTTAATGAAACCCGCCTTGGGAAAAATCAAATTTCTGAGTCATGGAGAGTCTGTTTTACATGCTTGAATAGTCGATTGACAACTAGACATCCTAATATTTCCAATGTTACTTTCATATATTCATTTAGATATTGGGAAGGTAGTCAAAAATCCCCAACAAGATGAGGAATCATTTTTCAAACAAATTTCAGAATGAATTATTTGATCACTAACATCTGGCTCCAACTGGGATGGAGACCTCCCTGCGAGGTTTCCAAGAACCTGGCAGGCCTTTTGCCTTTAGTATTGGGAATGGAGTCATTTATCCTTTACGATTTATCATCTGAAAACCTGTAGCAAACCTGTAACTTGCTTGTTTATTCATTAAATCAATCAACTGAAAATAATCAAGTTGCTCATTTCCCTCAGAGATCTCAATGCTAAATACAGACTGCTTAATCTCTGTTTGAGAAGAAAGCATGATGAACTGTTGATCTGGACTTTTTATCTCATCATCTTTCTCTTTGTATCAGTCGCAATCTTCCTATGTCTGCAAATCAGAAAACTAAGGGTTGTCCTTAGTCTCTGCTGCAGATTCTAATCTGGAATTTTGATCTTCACTGCAATTTTGATCAACAGATTTATAACTAGTATCAACCACAGCATGCACACATTTCTGATCATCTATCTGCTGAAAAGTAGAACTAGATAAAATTATAGTAGACAACAAGCCTTCACAAATTTCAACATCTTCCTCCTTATCATAATTTGAAACAACATATTCACAAGGAGAAAGACGATCTTTCTTATGCTCTAGCTAGAGATAAGACAATATCTGAAAATCCTGTTCCTCGTGGTTACTGCAACTTCCCTCAATTTTCAAATCTGGAAAATGTGGGCTAATCTCACTTATTTCAACGAACATTGGATCAACAGAAAGTTTATCATCTCCATGTGTAGCTAACGAAACCAATTCTTCAGATATATTAAAATCAGAAATAGAGGTAATAAGAAATATTTCAGCTCTTCATTACTCTTTTCTAATTCATGTTTATGAGGAAACACATCACAGCGAAGATCATTTGAAAGCTGATGTAGATTGTGAGGAAAATATTCTTCTCTATTTAGATCTTCAACTTTAGAATGCAATTTATATTTCTCACAACAATTATCAAATAAGAACTCATCTGAAAAGTACTTGATGTCTAATTCCTTTCGCAAAAGTGGTCCTCCTCGCTTTCTTCCCATCATGCAATAATCACAAGTTGATCTGTACATGGTTAACATAGAGAACTTTTCTAAATGGAGAAGGTGTTGACGCTGGTGGAAATTATCTTGATATCTGGATGTAATAATGACCAGATCATTCACCACTCTTAAAACTGTCCTCCGTCTGCCACACAGAATATATGACCAAATCCATCATCATATTCCACTAACACATGGTGAAAACGTGTAACCGTTCCTATGCCTCCGTTTAAATTTCCATCATGATTACATGGCATGTGTACAATATGTCTTTTCGGGTTCTTAAGGCGCTGGAAAGAAAAAACCCAAATCTGCACTTTCACCGGCTCACTAGTTTTCGAAAATGCCATTTAGCCGTTGAAAACTTGAACTTTCATCGGCTAACTTCAGCTTCAAAACAGATATTAGCCGTTGAAAAGATTTTCTTCAATTTTTTGAAAACATCTTTTGACAATCGATTTATTATAAGAAATAACAAATTCTATCCTATACTTGATACTTGAATTTCTAAAAAAAAATTGTATGGAATTCTATTTATGACCATGCCATCACTAGAAAATGAAACAAACTGACTGGTTCATTTTTGGAGATAACATCTGGCTTTTTTCACCTAATCCTTTGCTAAACTGAAAACTGTATGTAGTTTGTTGTAGCCTGCCTGCTTATTTCAGAAATCAACGACTGAACATGATCTAGCTGCTCGTATGAGGAACTTATTCTCACACCTACTCCTACTTCTAATTAGTAGGGGCAAATTGATCAAGTAAAATTAAATCTACAATGCAGCCAAGAAAGAAATTGATTTACTGGTAACCTCCTTGATCTGAATCTGAAAAAGAAAGGAAACCATAGCATGCAGAAATATAGTTTGAAAAGATGGCAGAACCAACCATCATCTGATAAAAATATCTTGACTTTTATGCTGCTCATAAACTCCAAATAGTCAACAATAGGGTCAATAAAACCCCAAAGAAATACCTCCCTTCATTGTTGTTCCAACTGAAAGCTAAAATTATGTTGGTTGTTGCCTTCACTAATGTCAATGTTGAATGTGGATTGTTCTTCTTCTGTCAAATGAAAATACCAGCTCAACTGCTGATCTAAAACTTTCTACTCCTCACCTTCCTTCTCATATCTGCTGGAATCTGCTTTGGTCTGCAAATCAGAAAACTAAGGGCTGCCCTTAGAATCTGCTGCAGATCTGAAACTGTCACCTGCTAATGTGTCAATCTGATAATCATCTTTGGGGTTTTCAAAGGGGACAATCTCATCTCCATGACAACCTAAGTCAGTAGATGCATTTGATACAATGACAAAATCATCACTATGGTTATCATAATGTGGATCACCGATCTCTTGATCATGATGAGAAATATCTTATGTTGTAGCAAAGTCTTCATAATTATCTAAATCTTTATTCAGCACACTAAATTCATGACAACATTCTGGATAAAGAAGATCAGTTGAAAACTTTGTTTTTCAAAACAAATGGAAAGCAACATGAAAAATTGCCAAAGAACTGATACTTGCATTTGGAAGAGACTGGCACCAGTTAAGAGCAAATGTCTCTAATCATTGTCTGAAAAGATTCATTTTAACATCTTCATGTATAATTTCAAGTCGATTAATAAAGTCATGAAAATCTAGCGGGTTTTCCATTGGTACTTCCCATTCTTCTCCTCGAAATATGGGAATACTTATTTCCCATTCATATTTACTAGGAACTAGATGAGGGTAACCAAAAATACATGAAAAATTGCAAAAAACATACCTCTTGTTCATTTCATACCAGTGGAGTCGCCATCAGATTTCTGAACAATAGAGTCGCCACTGAATCTTTCTTCGTGGAGTCGCCAGATAGATGATTACAACCGATTCATGTCCAGACTTTGTTTATCATCAAAGCTGGATCTTGTCATGTCCCAAGGAAGCTGAGCTTCAATCTCCTCTCCCCGGCAACGACGCCAATTTGTTATCACTCCAAGAAACTCTTTGAGGTTGTAAGACAAAGATGTTTGGTAACTTAAGGTAAACTTGTTTCTGTATTTTATATGTGTGGATCAATGGGATAACTCAATAATAGTATGGTATTCAGATAGTCAAAATGAGAATCAAATGAACCAATGCTCTCAAGGATAAATAATTAGATGATAGCTTTTAAGTGGGTGAGAAAATAATGCTTATAAACCAAATACAAATGTAGGGTTTAAAAAACAATGACAAGCAACTATTAATCAATTTATGAGCTAACCAATGAGATGACAGTCATTCTATAGCTAAAACAACTTGAATAAGAGTACAAAAGGAAAGATGAGAATCTAACATCAATAGAGAGAGAAAACTGTGATTTGTATTATCATATGGAAAAGTCTGTTTACAATATAGTATCTTTTGTATCCAAAATCAAACCCCCTCTTGGTTCTTCAACAGTTTGTGGCTTTATAGCCTTTACATCAAGATTTCAGATCTTGTTTTAATGGATCTGAAATACCTAAAATAAACATAATCAAAATGAATCTTTAGCATATATGATCTAATATTATCATCATAAGTCGAAATTGACAGCTGAAGCATTATTTGACAATTTTCTTATGAAAATCTTAGATTCAGAAATCTGTCTTTGGTGACTGGGCAATTTTTGTCAAGAATAATCATGCCATTTAGTGTTATTTCCTTACCATATGTCTTTAAAACTTAATGGGAAATATATTCTAGCTTCTCCTAATTATTATCCACCATTTAACACCTTTCCCACGTGTTCAAGAATCAAAAAATCGCGATCTGGGATAAAAGAAAACATTTTTGGACTCTTTTGTGCTTTCACCGACTCTTTTGTCTTGAATCCGCCCCTTTATCCGGTGAAAAGGTAAACTTTCACCGGCTCACTACACTGTGAGAAAAACCAATGAGCTGGAGAAAGCACGGATTTATTTAATGAAAACTGCCTTGGGAAAAATCAAATTTTTGAGTCGTGGAGAGTCCTTTTTACACGCTTGAATAGTTGATTGACAACTAGACATCCTAAGCTTTCCAATGGTACTTTTAGATCTGCATTTAGAGCTTGTGAAGGCAGTCAAAACTCCCAAACAAGATGAGGCATCATTTTTCAAACAAATTTCAGAATGAATTATTTGATCACTAATAAATGGCATGGCATGGAATTTCTTGGCAAGCCATGGAGATAACAATGCATGGCTTGGAAAGGAAAGGAAAGGCATGACAAGGAAAGGAAAGGCATGGCATGGAAAGGCATGGAAAGGAAATTCATGGCATGGAAATGCATGGCTTGGAAACGCAAGGCAAAGCATGGCAAGGCAAGGCAAGGCAAGGCATGGCATGGAATGGCATGGAAAGGCAAGGAAAGGCATGGCATGCCATGGCATGGAAGGGCATGGCATGGCATGGAAATTTTTGACATTTCCTTAAATTATTTTGACATGCCTTGTCATGCCATGCCTTGCCTTTCCATGCCATACATTTCCTTGTCTTGCCATGTTATGTCATGCCTTGTCATGCCATCTATTTCCTTGCCTTGCCATGCCTTGGCTTTCCTTTCCAATCCATGCCTTGACTTGACATGTCATGCCATGCCTTTCCATGCTATGACATGCCTTGCCTTTCCATGCCATGTCTTGCCTTTCCTTGGCATGAAATTTCATGCCTTACCTTGCCAAGCCATGGCATAAAATGGCATGGCAAGGCAAGGCATGGCTTGGTAAGGCAAAGCAAGGCATGGCATGGAGAGTTAATGCAAGGCAAGGCCTGCCATGGAAAGGCTTAGCATGGAAAGGAAAGGCATGGTTTGGCAAGGAAAGGAAAGGAAATGCATGGCATGGCATGGCATGGAAAGTAAAGGAAAGGAAAGTCATGGAATGGCATGGCATGGCACGGCATGGAATGACATCACAAGACATGGTTTGGTAAGGCAAGGCAAGGAATGGCATGGCATGGCATGGACATGATTGACATTTCCTTCACTTGTCTTGTTGTTCCTTTCCATGCCATGCCTTTCCTTTCCATGCCATGACATTCCTTTCCATGTCATGACTTTCATTTTCATGCATTTCCTTGCCTTTCCATGCCATGTCATGCCTTGCCTTGGCTTGCCTTTCCTTGCCTTGGATTTCTTTGCCAAGCCATGTATTTCCTTGGCATGCCATGTCATTCCTTGGCTTTCCATTCCATGCCTTGACTTTCCATGCCATCCCATGCCTTGCCTAGGCATTCCATGCCATGCCTTGCCTTGCCAAGCCATGGCATGGCATGGCATGACAAGGAAAGGCATGGCTTAGCAAGGCAAGGAAAGGAATGGAATGGCATGGAAAGTGAAGGCAAGGAAAGGCATGGCATGGAAAGGAAAGGCATGGCTTGGCAAGGCAAGTTAAGTCATGGAAAGGCAAGGCAAGGCATGGTATGGTATGTCATGGAAAGGCAAGGCACAACATGGCATGACATGGTATGAAAAGTGAAGGCAAGGAAAGTCATGGCATGGCAAGGCAAGGCATGGAAAGGCATGGAAAGGCATCACAAGACAAGGAAAGGAAAGGAAATGGAAAAGAAATGACACAACATGACATGCCAAGGCACAACATGGAAGGTCATGGCAAGAAAATGAAAGACAAGGCATGACACTACATGAAAGGGCATGGTAGGGCATGGAAAGGCAATGCAAGACAAGACATGACATGACATGGGATGGCAAGTGAACACAAGGCAAGGAATGGAATGGAAATACAAGGCATGACCTGGCATAGCAAGGCAAGGCATGGCTTGGTAAGGCAAGACAAGGCAAGGTGTAGGCATAGGTAATTAATTTACCTAGTAAGTGCTCTTTCTAAGTCGTTGATGGCTATTTCCTGAATGTATTAAATAATTGTTTTATCAAAGTGGTGATATTGCAAGCTATCTTGTATTCTTCTTGAATTAACCTTGTCTTGAAAACCTTAATTTTTTGGTTAGATTGGGACTTACCCTTGATTTCTAGCCTTGTAAGCTTGACAGCTAGGGTTTAATTGTCATCTTTCACCCTTAGAATACACCTTGACACCTTTTATTACATTTCTGTCATAATTTTCAGCCCTTTAGGGCTTGATGTCTTGAATATTTTAGGGTTCTTATGTGCCATCTTCCATTTCAACAAGCATTTGTTATCTAAACCCTAGTTTAGGCTTGCATTTTGAGCCCCATTTCATTGCATGATTACTTGTTTTAAGGGTTGTTATATTAATTGTCCTATTGTAACGTGTCATATTGTTGAAGTTAAACATCTTAATCAAAACTTTTATAACAAATATAGTTTCCTTATTGATTTGTGGTGTTTGGGACTTCCCATTGACTTGTTTGAACTTAGTTAATATAATTTATTGTCGTGGCATGACAATGGAATGACATGGAAAGGCAAGGCATGGCATGGCATGGCATGGAAAGGAAAGGCAGGGCAATGACATGGAAAAGAAATGCAAGACAAGGCATGCCATGACATGGAATGGAAAGTGAAGGAAAGGCATGACATGGAAAGGAAAGGCATGGCATGGCAAGGAAAGGCATGGCTTGGAAAGGCAAGGAAAAGATAGGTCTAGGTCTAGGTCTAGTTCTAGGTCATTATTTCAAGTTTTGTGGATGGTTATTTCTTGAATGTATTAAATAAATGTTTTATCAAAGTGGTGATATTTCATATTATCTTGTATTCTTCTTGAACTAACCTTGTCTTGAAACCCTCAATTTCATGGTTAGATTAGGACTTACACTCGATTTCCATCCTTGCTAGCTTGACGTCTAGGGTTTAGTTTTCATCTTTCACCCTTAGAATACAACTTGATACCTTTTATTATATTTCAATCATATTTTTTATCCCTTTAGGGATTAATGTCTTGAATATTCTAGGGTTGTTATGTGTCATCTTGCATTTCAGTAATAATTTGTTATCTAAAACCTAGTTTAGGCTTGCATTCTCATCCCCCTTTCATTTAATAATTACTTGTTTTAAGGGTTGTTATATTTGTCCTGCTATAACTTAGTTAATATCATTTATTGGCTTGGAGAAGAATGGCAATGGCATGGCATGACGATGGGATGCAATGGAAATGGAATGGCAATGGGATGTAATGGCATGGCATGACAAGGCATGGAAATTACATGGCTTGGAAAGGCATGGAAATGGTGTGTCAATGGCACGGAAATGACATGGCATGACTGTTAGATTTTAAGCTATTATTAGGTTTCTTTTCAATTTACTAGATAACCATAGCATAGATAGGATCACTGAGAAAAACATAATCACAAGATACACAACATTTATCCTGGGAGACCCTCATGGGGAAGAAAACCCAACAAAAACTTCCTTAATATAGATAGCCAATACAATGCCAAGATAATAAATCAAACACTAGAGAATATCCTCTCCCAAGTAATGTGCCTCTCTCTCTTCCTTCTTCTCCAACTGCAGCTCCAAGCTTGCACTCTGGATGATCAAATGAGTGAGTGAACAAATGAGGCGTTGGATTCCTTTATTTATACAAACTGGCAAGTGTTGAGGGAAGGTGTCTCTTCACTGGCAGGGCTAACTTCTCTTTCTGGGTGGTTAGAACCACTTTAATTTTCCTGGGGGCCGACTTCTCAATTTTCATATTACAATTAGGGTTTGACCAATCCGCAAAAGGGGATTTGGTCATTTACAATGCCTGACATGATCAATCCACCAAAGGGGATTGATCTAATGAATAATACATCAATAATAAATAGAATACTCTTTGCAATTACAATATTTCAACACTCCCCCTTAACAAGAAGGGTATTCTACAACAACATCAGGTGAGAGAGAGGGAAACATCATCAACATCATTTGGAACACTGACTGGAATATCTATAAATCATTGGAAGTTTTTCTCATCATCAATATCATCAACAACACAACACAAAGATTGGAGCATCATCAAGATCAGCACTAGGCTGAGAGTCTTCAGCATGAAGCTGGCATCATAGCACGAAGCTGGCTACACAATATCATCAGCACGAAGATGGAATCACAGTATGAGACTGACAACACAACATCATCAACACGAAGCTGGCATCACAACACGAGGTTGGAAACACATCATCACAGCACGAGGCTAGCAACACATTATCACAGCACGAGGCTAGAAACACATCATCACAACACGAGGATGGAAACACATCATGAAAGTATGAGGTTGTCACATCATCAACACGAATTTGGCATCACAGCATGAGGCTGGAAACATATCATCAGCACAAAGTTGGCATCACAGCGCGAGGCTGGCAACACATCATCAGCACGAAGCTGGCATCATAGTACAAGGCTGGAACATCATCATCAGCATGAAGTTGGCATCACAAAACAGTGTTTGTAGCACATCACTACTCCCCCTTTCAAGGGAGGTCCTTTCGGACTACACCAATCTTATCTCGAAAGTTCTCCAACTTTACATGAGATAGAGGCTTGGTCAACACATCAACAACCTGTTCATTTGTGCTAACATACTGGAGCTTTATGGCTCCTCTCTACAATATATCACGAATGAAGAGATATTGGATCTCTATGTGCTTCGACTCATCATGGAATGCAAGGTTCTCCATCATCTTTATACAAATCTAGTTATCACATAGGATCATGGTGGCTTCCATATCCAAATCAAATAGATCTATCAACAACATCTGAAGTCATATGGCTTAATAACTGGCGGAACATGCAACAATGTATTGTGCTTATGTTGTGCTCGAATAAATTTTGAATTTCTCCCTACTATGCCATGAAGTCATGGCTGACCGCAGACTGAAACAACATATTGAAGTGCTCTTTCTATCAGAAACACTTCCAGCTCAATATGAATCGGTGTAACCACTCAATCTGAAGTCATGATCTTTAGTATAATAGAGACCAAAATCCAACATACCCTTAAGGTACCTCATCATATGTTTTGCAGAACAATGTGAACACGTCCGGGTTCTACTAGATACTGACTCAAGGAAAAACATGTATATAGCATGGTATTCATCAGATACATCATTGAACCAATAATTTGTTTGTTCAGGGTAGCATCAACCAATTCTGACGAGGTATCTACCAGGAGCTTCAACTTCATTTCCATGGGTGTGTTCAAGGATTTACATTTCAACATGTCAAACCTCTTCATTTTAACTGCATACCTCCCTTGGTTAAGGAAGATCTTCTCTGTGCTCTTCCAAAGTTCAAGACCTAAGAGATAATGAATTTAGATCTTTTTTCAAACTCTGTAGCGAGCTTCCTCTATGATGAGATTTTTTGTTATCTTGTCAATAATACATCACCTACACATAATAGTAACATCATTGGCTCATCATTCATAACCTTGCGATAAAGGTTAGAATCAACTTTACTCTTGCTAAAGCCCAAGCTCGTCAGGAAACTATCAATTCTTCCATACCAAGCTCTAGGAGCTTGCTTCAACACATACAGAGCTTCCTTCAACCGACAGACATGAGTCTTTCTATCTTCAATATTCAAATCAAATTTTCTCATTACATTGTACCAATCTAGTACACTTGCTCAGTTGCAACTCAATCTGCACAATCATGTGCTATCTCTATGTGCTCTTTGCAAAGCACTATCTGTCTCACTTCCTCAGAGTATGTCCTCTCTTCTTTCTGCAACTGTTCCTTCTAGAACTGGGAATCTGCACCTACAGTTGCTCTGAAGCTGAGAATGACTACTTCATTCTCACTGTGGTTGCTAAAATCTGAGAGTAACTCCTCTTATTCTATCACGGCAACAGTTTCATCTAAAACTAAGAGTGGCTCAATAACTGATACTGAAGCTATCTTTTCTTCTTTCATGGAGGTAACTTTATCTTTCATTGTAGTCATGTCTCCATGACCCAACTAATGTAATGAAACAAATTCCACTTAATTTTAAATGTGGGGATTGCTCCCCCTGCATCTCATATTATATATGAATCATGGTTGTTCTGGTTGTCTTCATAATTATTGGAACTATTTCTTCAATTACTAGAGTAAGTGTCTCATCATAGTATTCTCCCTCTTGTTGGGAGAGTCCTCTAGACACACATCAGGCTTTGTAAACCTGCAACATGCTTGATCTGTATAGATCAATTTTTGAATTCAATACTGACTTCTCTTCTAGTCTCACGGAAGAATCCATATCCTAGTCTTTCTAACTGGCTTCCTTCTTTGTCACTGAAACAAGGGAATCTTCCAGGAGATTTCATATGTCCTAGGAGTCTCTGAAGTTACAATCTAGTCTTCTCATGGCATTTGTCTCCCAATCCTGGAAGTTGTCTCTTCATCTGATCCTTTCTGAGATCAGACTTACTCTTGATTTCTTCTGAGTCTACAAAGACTTCATCATCTCTTACAGAGCACACTTGGTGTTGAATACCAAGTCTAAATATGAAAGATCGAGTCAGGCTTCAAATGAGTTCTTCTTCCCGTCAAGGTGGCTTCATTAACATTTGAACAATTATGTTGTGAGTTCTTGTTCTAATGTTCTGTCATCTTTGGAGCCTTATGCTCCTTACAATCAATCTTCATATGAGATACTCAAAATCTCAAAAGATAGCTTCTTCTTCATCTTCTTTGGTACATGAATGTATATGGTCATGTACATAGTATGCTTCATGTCTCATATAATCTGTTGCCTTCTCCAACCTTCACTATAGCTTCCTCAAGGTTATTACCTGTGACCTGAAACAAGGTCAACAAAACAACAAGAAAGAACAATACTCTTTTGATAATCGTAAATAAAACAATAGCACGAATAATTGTCAAAGTATCTCCTTTAGAGATTTCACTTGTGACCTTTCTGAAGAAAATATCAAAAGTAAGAGATACAATACGAAATGAGATCAACACTCTTCTAGTGTTGTGATCAAACATTCATCCAAGTTAACCTGGAATCAACACAGGAAGTTTCTCCTAAAGGAGATGTTAGTTGTATCTGGTAAATGATTACATTAAGCATTTATCTTGATATGATCACATGCTACCAAGTATAATACTTTTCAAAGACTGCTACCTCAACTATAATGTTTACTTGTAAAGGGGTAGTTATCAACTTTCCATGTGAAATTTTGAATCATATCAACTTAATTAATCAAACCTAGAACCTGGAGCCTTGTCCTCAAGAATGAGTGTGTTTCTTTTCTTCCAAGTCTCCTTCACTCAAGATGACGAGTGCTTTCTTCAACCTATCTTCTTGTACTAAGACAATATGCTATCTTGACAGAAGGTTGGGTTAGAGAATAAACTCTATGATCTCAACTTTAATCCATCTAATACCTTGACTTAATTTTGACCAAAGGTTAGTATGATGGTCATAGCTTCAACATGCAACATTGATCAAAATAATGTCATAACAAATAGATTCATATCAAAATAATCAAACCTAGGTTGCATTATTCCTCTGAATGTGTTGGATCTTGAGATCCTTCTGGATCTATGGTAAGAGATCCCTTCTCCTACAAATACCCTTTAAAGCTTAACAATTTAAACATATGTGAATACATACCTTTGATAGTATTTGCAAGTAGTGGCACCATCTAGAAGCAACTGTAATAATTACCAACTCTTAAAAACTTCAAGGGTGACTGCAACCGATATTGCAACTGATACCTCAATTGATACTGCAACTGCAATTGATACTGCAACTGATTTTGAAACTGCAACTGCAACTTAGGGTTTTATGAGGAAACCCTAATTTTTCAAACTTCAAATTTTGAAATTCTGATCTAGGGGCTAGATGCACTTAGCTGAGGTGAGTAAGCTGGTACAGTCAGATTTCTGAAAATCCAAATTATTCCCCCTCAAACTTGACCAGCTAATTTCTAGACTGGTGCTTATGGTTTTCTAGTACTTTTGGTTTTCTGGTACTTCTGGTTTCCTGGTACTTCTGGTTTTCTGGTACTTCTAGTACTGGTGAAAAATAGGGTTTCATTTTCCAAGAGTTCTATCCACTGAAAAGGTGTGTTGAAGGTGCCAAAGAGTTCCTTGGGCTAGGGTGCACTTTTCAAGATGACTTTTGAGCTGAAATTCCTCTTCAATAAAAATCCCTAATTTTCTTGTACGACAACAGTGACGTTTTTTCTTTTTCTTGTGAAATATGCTCTCTTCAACTTAGCTCTGATACCATGTTAGAGTTTAAGCTATTATTAGGTTTCTTTTCAATTTACTAGATAACCATACCATAGATAGGATCACTAAGAAAAACATAATCACAAGATACACAACATTTATCCTGGGAAACCCTCATGGGGAAGAAAACCCAACAAAAAATTCTTTAATATAGATAGCCAATACAATGCCAAGATAATAAACCAAACACTAGAGAATATCCTCTCCCAAGTAATGTGCATCTCTCTCTTCTTCTCCAACTGCAGCTCCAAGCTTGTGCTCTGGATGATCAAATGAGTGAGTGAACAAATGAGGCACTGGACTCCTTTATTTATACAAACTGGTAAGTGTTGAAAGGAGGTGTCTCTTCACTGGTAGGGCCGACTTCTCTTTCTGGGTGGTTAGAACCACTTTAATTTTCATAGGGGCCGACTTCTCAGTTTTCATATTACAATTAGGGTTTGACCAATCCGCAAAAGGGGATTTGGTCATTTACAATGCCCAACATGATCAATCCACAAAAGGGGTATGATCTAATGAATAATACATCAATAATAATTTATAGAATACTCTTTGCAGTTACAATATTTCAACAATGACATGGCTACTTGGCAAGGCATGGAAAGGCATGGAAAGGCATGGCATGTCATGTCATGGCAAGGAAAGGCATGGCATGTCATGTAAAGTGAAGGCAAGGCAAGGTACAACATAGAAAGGAAAGGCATGAAAAGGAAATGCATGGCTTGGCAAGGCAAGGAAAGGTCTAGGTCTAGGTCATTATTTCAAGTATTTTGGATGGTCATTTATTAATGTATTAAATAAATGTTTTATCAAAGTGGTGATATTTCATGTTATCTTGTATTCTTCTTTAATTAACCTTGTCTTGAAACCCTCAATTTCGTGGTTAGATTAGGACTTACCCTCAATTTCCATCCTCTTTATCTTGACGTCTAGGGTTTAGTTGTCATCTTTCATCCTTAGAATACACCTTGACACCTTTTATTATATTTCGGTCATATTTTCAATCCCTTTAGGGCTTGATGTCTTGAATATTCTAGGGTTTTTATGTGTCATCTTTCATTTCATCAAGCATTTGTTATCTAAACCCTAGTTTAGGCTTGCATTTCCAATCCCCTTTCATTTAATGATTACTTGTTTTAAGGTTTGTTATATTTTTCCTGTTGTAACTTATTTAATATCATTTATTGGCTTGGCGATGCATGAAAATGGAATGGAAATGGCATGGCATGAAAATGGGATGCAATGGGATGCAATGGAAATGGCATGGAAAGGCATGGAATGGAATGGCATGAAAATGCATGGAAATGACATCGGATAGCATGGCTTGGCAAGGCATGGCAATGGCATGGCATGGCAAGGAATGAAAATGGCATGGAAATGGAATGACAATGGCATGCATGGCATGGATTGGCAAGGCATGCAATGGCAAGTCAAGGCATGGAAATGGCATGGCATGGCATGTCTAGGCAAGGCATGAAAATGACATGGAAATTGAATGGCATGGAAAGGCATGGAAATGGCATGGCAATGGAATGACATGGAAAGGAATGGAAATGACATGGCATGGCATGGCTTGGAAAAGCATGGAAATGGCATGGCATGGCAATGGCATGGCAATGGCATGGCATGGAAAGGAATGGAAATGGCATGGCATGTTATGGAAAGGCAAGGCATGACATGGCAAGGCAAGGCATGGCAAGGAAAGGAAAGGCATGGCATGGCATGTCATGGAAAGGCAAGGAAAGGAAAGGCATGGCATGGCATGTCATGGAAAGGCAAGGAAAGGCAATGCATGGCATGGCATGGAAAGGCATGGAAAGGTAAGGCATGACATGGAAAGGAAAGGAATGAAATGGAATGACATGGCATGGAAAGGCATGGCATGGCATGGCAACTTAAGGCAAGGCAAGGCATGAAAACGTTTTCAAGTACACTTAAAATGTCATAAACACTTCATTGGATCGAAAGGAACTTTGTGATATAAATTTAAGTCATATGTCCCTAGAAAAAATATTTTTTATTTCTTGGGATGAGAAAGGTTTCTTTTTTTTTTATTCTTGTTTCATTGCAATCCACATTTTGATTTGAATTTTTCCTTGCATAATATTATGGAAAGTTATATTTATTTTTTTATATGTTAAAATGGGAAGCTACATGACAAGACATGGGAAGATACATGACAATGGCATGGCATGACATGGTTTGGAAAGGAATGCCAATGGCATGGCAAGGCATGACAATGGCATGGCATGGAAATGGCATGGAAAAGACATGTCATGGCATGTCTTGGAAAGGCATATCATTGGCCCATGGAAGTGGCATGGCATGGAAATGCATGGCAAAGACATGGAAATGGCATGGCATGGCAAGGAATGGGAATGGAAAGGCATGGGAATGGCATGGAAATGGGATGCAATGGTATGGAATGATAAGGCATGGAAATGGTATGGCATGACATGGCTTGGCAAGGCTACATGGAAATGGAATGACATGGAAATGGCATGCCATGTCATGGATTGTCAAGGAATGAAAATGACATGGAATGTAAAGGCATGGCATGGCAAGAACATGTTTGTGGGATTGGGTTTGGGAGGGTCCTTTTTCTCCTTGTGTTCTCTAACCCAAAAATTGGGTAGGAATGTGCAATAAATCCTCATAGGTGGTGAAGGGAAAAGAATAATGGTTTCAAGTCTCCTTGGAGTAATTTTGGTATCATAGCATTACTTTCTA
Organism: Picea mariana; assembly: GCA_032191745.1. Taxonomy (NCBI): domain Eukaryota; kingdom Viridiplantae; phylum Streptophyta; class Pinopsida; order Pinales; family Pinaceae; genus Picea; species Picea mariana. The sequence goes on from JASDQU010736609.1 coordinate 108,689, forward strand.
TCGTGTTTCATGAAATGTAACCTCAAAAACTTTATTTGCAGGTGGAAAATGATACCCATTCTAAAATATAGTTTCCATGTGAACTCTCTCATTGTATTGATCAAAATCAATAAGTTTAGTGGACATCATGGAAGAATGAATAAATGTTATTAATAATTGATTGGTTTAACAAAATTTACTTGCACCCATTTCACAACATAAACAAAGACATGAGTGCATTAATGGGTCATTGACTAGTCCTTTGGGCATTTATGAAGGGTTACACATAAATCAAATGATTTTATGTATGTCATGCATGGAAAGAGGGGAATAATGTGTGTGCCCTAGAAAAATGGTCAAATTATGGATTGAATCAACTAAGAAACTAACAGCTAGGATTCTCAAAGGAATGTCAAGGGAAGGCTAGGGTTTGAAGAGCCCAACTTGTAACAACCCATGACAAGATATGGGTAGGTGCATGTACTTCATATTCTAAATATATATGAAGTGTTTGGGTTGTCCAAATGTTGTGTACTTGCATAATTGAATTTTAGCTTATGTCATCTTCATAATTGAGTAATTCTAGTACTAGTTATAGAGGTTAATTTGACATAACATTGAGTTGAGATTGTAAAGTGATTTACAATTATGTAGAAGAAAAATGAGAAAATTTATTTCTATAATAAAATATTGTAATATGCCATTTTTTAGGTCACAATATTTTCAAGTCACCACTATTTGAGGGCGGATTGTCATTGGATTTAGATGGAGATAATTCAAGAGGTAGTCCATATTGTTGGTTGTGAGTTAGAATATGGATATCCACAAAATTCATGAAAATAATTCAGAAGGAATGATCTATCAATGATGTAGAGATACATGGTTGATTAGCGAGCAATGCTACTTGATAACCATTGATTGATTATGGATTTAGCAATTAGCAATTTTTTCCACCATAAGATATTCGTTAATGCGTAATGAAATTATTTAAAATCACTTTAGAAAAATATCAAGGGATTAATACACATAAAATTGATACACTTTGAAATTCATATATTCATCAACATAAAATGCAGAAACAATGAGATTCATAAAAAATGTGTCATGAAATGTGTGTGTGTGTGTGTGTGTGTGTGTGTGTGTGTGTGTGTGTGTGTGTGTGTATTCAACATCGTCTAAATTTTATATTGTTTACAAAATGGAACCTCGTGCCCAATATACAAAGCGACAACAAGTGCCCTAACATAAAAATCATAAATATGTTGGCCTCGATACAAAATGCCAGTAGTTGGTCAATCATTGACCACTTCTACCCTCGCCACTCTCAGGAGCATCCTGGAAATCTATTTTTCTTCTCTTGCTTGAGGAAGCACCTCGAGTGGTTCTAGGCTTGGGCATGCATCGACGCTCTAGAGACTACACAAAGACAAAACATTGTTATAAGTTTTTTTCCTCAATGGATTAATAGACATACAAAATGATACTTTGTAATTTAACCTAAGACAACTCACTGCATATGATACTGTCAATCGTGAGGGTGTTACCCTCCTCCGCGACCCCAATCTCTCTATGATGCCGCCTTGAATTAGTTACAAGGATAAAGTCAAGAAAATTAAAAAAATATACATAAAATAAAATTCATGATACATAAAAAATTATCATCAACACATTATCTCACTGTGAATATCTCGGGCCTTGATGGAGATTCGCTGGAAAAAGGAGCACTAGGTTGTACAACCTGCTCTGAGGAAGCCTCTACTATGGAAGCCTCAGTGGATGGGGCCAATGGAAATGGTGGTGGAGGTGGGTGGCATACAGGTACATCCACTATAGATGGATGCAATGGAATAGGTGGTGCAGATGGGTGTCCTGCATGTGAATCCAATGAGGATGCGTGTAATAAGACAGATGTTGGGGGTGGGCTGCGATAGACCCCCATAGGTTGTAGAAGTGATTTCAACTCCCTAGGTCTCGATAAAGGTAACCCAGAAGCAAGGCCCAGGTGCCCAGGGGGTGCAGTAGTACTATATCTAGAATATTTCTACATCGTGCATACATATTAATAATATTGAACTATTAGTACCAAATAGTAAAATTCAAAAACATAAACACAAACAATTTGAGAATTATACGATATTTAACTGTACACATGGTACCTATGATGTAGGTGACTTGTCCATCCTAGATGGACATTCCTCGACATCGCCTAGTCCCAAATCATATAGAAACACAAGAACATTAAAAATTTGAGGATGCCATAAAATAAAGAAATGATGATGGTGAATTTATCAAATGTGACACATATTTGTGTGTGGGGTGTGCCCAATGAGTAGGATGCCTCTACTGCTACATCAGTGGTCTGGCTAGGTAATGATGCATTGATCAACGTAGAGGGTATACTACTCGGACGTAACAACTGCAAAACAACATACAACAAAAAATCTATATAAATACACATAATACAAAATAAATATATAACGATGAATAACATAGAGAGGGTTAAGATACTAACCTCCTCCATGAAGCTATGTTTTCCACTGGGCTCTATAGGTCCATAACATGTCTTCCCTAAGCTCGAACATATGTGAGGTTCACATGGACGGTTCTTATGTCCATGTGCCCTCTCCTCACTGTACTTTGATGTGCATGATGAAGCTCCAACCCCTCTATCAATGTCATTGGTAGGCACCTTTTGCAGAGATAGTGTAACAAAGCTACTATGTTGCACTAGGATACAATTCAATGATGAAATGGCTAGTTGTACCTGCTGCAATCTCTCCGCAAAAGGAGGATGTTGGGTAGGGGGGTCAGGCCTTTTCCTGGGGGGACGAGGACCTAACATGGGATCGTTCTTGGCATGCTCTCGGTCTTGTGCAGACTCTTGAACCACACCCAGGAAGTCACCCATGTAAAAKTTGTTGACATGCTTACCCAAAATAAACTCAACCCATAGTTTTCTCAGAAAATATAAGGGCACCTCCTTGTTATTACAGGGAGGTTTATCAAAAACCATATACCACCTATCCATCTAGTTTTGACTAATATGGGGATGGATGCACCAGTCAATGGAGAGGCATTTCTTGGTCAATGGTAGTTCTTGTCCATTTCTGGGATCCCTAAAAATAGTCAATATTTGCTTTTTTGAAATTCCCAAGTCTTTGACTTGGTTTATGTCCAAACCAATGCTATAGTACTCATACATTCTTGCCCTATAATCAGAAATAGAGGTCAATTTGCCTTGGGCACTTGCAATGGACTTCACAATGATGTCCAAATAAGTGGTCAGGGAGACTCTGCTAGGCTCTCTAGTGTCCCTTAATTGTTCCTCAAGGGTTCTTAATATGACCAACCCCTCATCAATTTGACTATCTACATTCGGTGGTTGTGGTGGGTTGGGGTTTTTCTCTCCTTCGTTTTATTCTGAGCGGTTTGCATTGTCTCCTGGTTCCATTTTATTATATATGTTGCAATTTATTAAGCTAACGCATGTAAATTAGGTTGGTTTTTTAATTATAATAGAAAACTACAAATTTCTTTAATTTAGATTCTTGGGAGAAAAAGACTAAATTCAAAATGACTAAATTGAGAGTAAAATAAAAGAAATTAAACATAACTGGCTAGAATGGGACACACGGTGGCAAGATCCTCACCTTGTTTCTCCTCTCTAACTCCTCTCTATTTGCTCAATGAGAGTAAAAACACGAGCGTGATTTGTGCAAATGAGCACAAATCACGCTCGCGACCCTTTAAAATGGTTTACCAGAGGAATATACACGTGTTCCTAGGAATGCGTGTGCATTCCTAGGAATGTGCATGCATTCCTGCCACTAACCTTACGTGGCAAGCTGAGTGGAGGTTCAAGCATTTCCAAACCTATAGGGTTAGGAATGTGTGCACGTTCCTGCGAATGCACACACGTTACTGCGAGTGTGTGTTCCTGTTGATCCCCTTGCCACTTTTTCGGCCACCAACTTTGTACACTCACCCTTGAGGCTATGTTAATTATGTTATTTTAAGACCACGTTAATGGTTATTGTTATTATTTAATTGGGTAGTTGATCATTTAATTTAATTATTGTTTTTAGATATACATGAGTAATTTCCAATGCTAATATAGCTCATCACATATTTTTTCAAGTGGTCATTTTTTCTATATTTCATTCATACTTTTCAAGTAAAGAGATATAAATGTAAATATTGAATACATCATTTCGGAGAAAATTTGGGGACATGAAAACTTCCATCCATTAAAAATGTTATTATTTCAAGAATACAAATTCATTGATATAGGGTTCAAGAATATAAATTTATTGCTATAGATAATATAGAAAGGTATAGTAGTCTCACATCATTCATTGATAAATATTTTGTATATGTATTATAATATTAGTGGCTCATATATAATAACATTGTTGTTTTTAAGGTATGAAATTATAGTTCTTTTAAAAGAAATGAGTGCACTTTTTTCATATACCATGTTTTGTCTTGAAACTCTTAAAGTTGCCTTACTAATAATTATATTTAAAAAAAATGTTAAATTTCATTCTTTTGATAAATTTATTTTTATATTGTAATTTTCTATAAATGTTAAATTTCATTGTTTTGATAAATTTATATTTATATTGTAATTTTTTATAAATGTGTATTTAGACTTTTTAATATAATTAAAAAAAATATTATATATATATATATGAATGATAGTTTGTCGCCCTATTCAATTCCATTTATATATTAAATAACTGCATTGAAGGTGATAGTCGTAGAGAAATCTTTTTCTCAACTCATCGATGCACACTATGCATGTAAAGATTAACTTTTCAAATTATGTTATTCTATTTTATATTTATTATAATAGTAAAATTATCAAAAATTTTGAAAAAATCGATTAACCTTTTCAAATTATGTTGTTTTATTTTATATTTATTTTTATTTTTCTTGTAAATAAAAAAGTGATATTTTTTCAAAAAACAATTGTGATTATACATATCAGTTCAGGATTACATACCTACTACTTGTTTCGTCAAACTAGTGGAGACCGAAACAGCTCGCATCCTATTGTTTTGATAGCCAAAAGTGGAAGCCACCACTTGCTCTGCCAAATAGTTGGAAACTAGAGAAAGTGGCAGTAGAGTGTTGTGACAGAGCTATCTAGACATGCAATAAAAAACTGAACATAGCGTAAGACAAGAAAACTAAGAAGTAGTACAAAAATATCCCTGTGTTTTGCAGAGGGAGTGTTGAGAGCTTATAAACCTTAAACATTAGATGAACTATTAGAACAATGGAACCTGCCATCCAGAGTGCCATTGTGAGGAGTGTCATCGTGAGGAGTGAAGGCGTAAGTTTGCACACAGGTTGGGCATCTCTGTTTAATTGGCGTGTTCGAGAAGGCGTCTAACAACATGTCAATTCTGCTACTAAGGAGAGGTGTGCCTATGGAGCTGCTCCATCATGTCCCTTCTCATCTCGAAGATGAGCTCCAGGTGCTCTGGCACCAGCAAGCAGGGTGAACTCAAGTCTCGTCCTATGTCTGATGTAGGCGATGGAGGCTCAGGTGGGCGATCCACCCATGGTATTTCTTCTTGGACTATACAAGTAGCCCCCTCCAAGCCTTTTGCTGCATCAATTGTAGAAAGACTGGTGTTGGGCCGATCATGGAGGTCTGTGACCGTGTAGAGGAGCAAGTCTGGCATAACTGTAATTGGTTCCTTCAGAATTTCCTCCTCCACATATGCCATTGGAGGCGTCTTCTGCTCCTTGTTCCTTTGAATCAGAGTTGTCGAGGAAGCATGCGCTAGTTCATGGAGGCGTCTCTGCCTTGCTGCATAACAATACCAAGAGGGACCCCTCTTGGGTTTCCCTCGCTCACGAGGCATGGAAGAGAGGGAAGGCCAGACAAAGCTAAAGAGAAGAGCATGCAGAGTTGGAAAACGGAGCATAGCAGAGCACAAATGCAACGATGGAATGGAATGAGACAATCCATAGCCAACCTGGTAGAAGTGGAGGACTGCCCGGGAAGCTAAAGTGACCTCACAACCTCCTCCTGTACCTAATGTCGCCCTTCCGCCATGGTGCATTGAGAGCGCCATTAAACCTATGCAAGCGAGTTGTCCAACCTTCCCTAGAGCCTGTTTAAGTCTGACCTCCATCCAAGAAATGAAGAGAAGGGTGGAAACAAACCTTATTAATAACTCAATCCGCATGTGGAATGCATGGCACCATCTAGGCCACATGGCATCCCATCCAGGGGTTCTATTTTATATTTATTATAATAGTAAAATTATAATTTTTTTGAAAAATATTGATTATATATATAATATTGTGTTAAATTAATATGTCAATTCTCTGTTAAATCTCTACCAAAACAAAGACGAATCACAAACAATTTCGATATTTTTTTAAAGGTTGTTACTTAAACTGATTATATAATTGTTTTTATATATTATTAATATAAATATCAACTAAATTTGAAAACAAAAAAAAAATCAATCACAGGAACCAATTTTTTCTCTACACATTAAAACAAATGAAACATCTTAGTTACATTTACTAAAAGAAAAAAATAATTATACACATTGATATTACTATTTAATAGAGAGTAATTACATCGAAGGTGTTTATAAGGGATCATTTTTCTCAACTCTTCATCGTGTGTCAATAGCTTCTGGACGCATGATCCGTATTTGAATTTTTTATTTTTTTTCTTGGTTGACTTTCAGACCTCTAGGTACGATTCCTCTTAGCTAGAAACGTTGATGTATTCAATAAGGCCCTTTACACCCTAGACATCGGCAAGAACAACATTTCACATTCCTTCATTTTGAAGCTCACGGAGAACCAAATAAATACCCTGGTCATTCCCAACATTATTAAAGAATTGACATCTCAACGAGTTTTCTGCCTCCTTTGCCTAGTTCGCCCTTGGAATCTTAGATTTATAGCCCCAGCTAATGGACGAAGTAATGTTATTGTTTTGCATAATTTGTATCATCAAGGGGTTCAAAATTGCATGGTTCACGACATGGGGCCTCTGGGTTGTTTGTCACAAACCCTTCCTAACAGTCACAACAATTTATCGAAACTTGATGAGCATGGTTGTGTTGTAGCTTATAACAGAGCCTGCCAAACTTTTAATCTACACCTGAAAAATGTGTGCTGACAACTCAGAGCATAATTCTCGGATGCCACCATTGTTTATGTCTACATTTATTCCATAAAATATGCTCTCATAGCAAATGCATCTGAATATGATACGCACATTAAAAGTACAGAATTACATTTTCTCCTTATTTATGCTCTGAGTTTAAAGATTACTCTTTTTGTTATGTTTTCCCTGTAGACAAGATTCGAACACCCGCTAGCAGCCTGCTATGGATATTGTTGGCACAGGGGAAGACCCAGGGTTCAACGCTACAACAACGCACCAACAAAACCCTAACTACTGGCCCTTTCGGCAACACCTGCGAAGCAGATGAAGTCTCACCCGAGGTAGAAGCAGGGGTGATTGCAGGACTCAGGTGTCTGCAACCTTAGCTAGGATACAAATCTGTGATTACACACTTAACAAAGCACTTAGCATCAATAGTTCACCTAGAATTAACCCTTATCTCACTCCGCAGATAACATAGAGCATTGCAGTATATACTTAGATCTAAGATGATTCAACACTTAGTAGCATACAACAGACTGGATCTAGTAGACCAAGCACTTAGCAACTTCATACACATCAAATCTATCATCTATACACATCTAATAAGAACAAAGAATAAGTAAATCTATCTAAACATGTCATAGCACTTTAGCAAGAGAGGGAAAACACATGTAAGTAACAACACAAAGCATGACACACAGATTTACATGGTTCACCCCCACCCTGGGGCTACATCCACCAAATCTTCTTTTGTATTATTGTTGGCCAATCGGTTACAAGCACAGAGCCTCAAAACCTACTCCACGTAGGGCAGGAGATCTGCGCAGCTCGCTATATCCTCCTTCCACGAGTAGCTCTAAGCATAAAACCTTCTTACAATCCATGCACTCAACACTTACAATACTTGCACTCATCTCTGCAAGTATATCACACAGATCATCTCTTAGCACTAAGCCACTTCTCAAGTGTCCTCAAAAAGTTCCCTTCTTAAATAGCCTAGACTTCTACTTATACATTACAAAAAGGGGCCTAAACATGGGTAAACCCATGGGCCGACATCTCGGTCCCATTACATTATCCCCCAAAACCCAAAAAGGACCCAAAAAGGGGGTCTATGTAATATACCAGATATAAAAAGTATGCAGAACAAAAATAAAATGCTAGAAATGGGAGAATAACGGTAATATAACCAGCATAATCTCCACAATAACATGAAAATGATATAAGAATAACAACATAAATAGCACTTTGATTCAGAAAGCAATGTTCACGAGCCTCTTCGAGGGGGAAACCTCAAGTCGAGCAGCACTCTATTACAATAATCTCCAAGCTAGGGTTTTCATACCCTCGACCCTTATTTATACTAAATATGTCTATCAAGAGAAGCATCTAGAGGAAGATCCTTCTAGAAGCAGAAGCTTCTATTAGGTCATCTTACATCCTCCTTATTCTATTTTATTGAAAGGCCTTATTAATATTGACCTTTATTACATCCGAATATATTGATCTACCTATGTGTGGGTTAGGACCCTAACATGTCCGCCCCCTTAAAAGCAGCCATGTCCTCAAGGCTTGAGATGTGGAAACTACTGCAGAATGGTAGCCGGTTCCCAAGTGGCATCTACTGGAGTTGTATCTTTTCACTAGACTAGCACTTCCTTGATGGTTCTCTGACGCAAGCGACACTCACGCTGGTCCAAAACTGCTTCTGGCTGTAGCCAAATGGATCCTTCTTCATCTAACTCGGGAAGGTTGGTTTGAATTTGGCACCTAGCTCCAATCACCTTCTTTAAGCATGAAACATGAAAATCAGGATGTAGCTTCAACTGACTGGGCAGAGCTAACTGATAGGCGACTTGTCCCACACGCTTGAGAACTGTATAAGGACCATAAAATTTGGGCGCTAGCTTCTGACAATGCTCGGCCTTGAGGGAAGTTTGCTTGTATGGTTGCAGTCACAAAAACACTTGATCCCCTTCTGCAAATTGGCATTCAGAGCAACCTTGATCTGCTTGTTGCTTCACGCAATTCTATGCCATGACCAAGTTCTCTTGAAGGGTACAAAGAATATCCTCTTGAACTATAAGTGTTTGGTCAACCGCCTGGACCTTCGAGGTACCCGGTAAGTATGAGAGAATTGAAGGTGGATTTTGTCCATATACAACTTCAAAAGGAGTCATGTGTGTAGTTGTATGGTAGGAAGTGTTGTACCACCATTCAGCTAGGGGTAACCATTGAGCCCACTGATTTTTCTTTTCAGAGGCAAAGCACCTCAGATATGTTTCCAAACACTTGTTGACAACTTTTGTTTGACCATCAATCTGGGGATGATAAGTTGTGCTGAGATGCAATTGGGTGCCCTGTAGCTTAAACAATTCTTGCCAAAAATTGCTTGTGAAAGTTGGGTCATGATCAGAAACAATAAAGAGCGGCATGCCATGAAGCTTGAAGACCTGGTCCATGAAAATTTGAGCCACCGTGGATGTAGTAAATGGGTGTTGAAGAGTGCAAAAATGAGCATACTTGGAAAGGCGATCCACAACCATCATTATGACTGATTTATTTCCCGATTTAGGTAAGCCGGTAATAAAGTCCATAGAGATATCCTTCCAAATATTAGGTGGAATCGGAAGTGGTTGTAGTGTGCCCGGAGATTTGACTATTTCTCCCTTGTTGCATTGACACACCTCACATTCAGCGACAAAATTACGGATGTCATGTTTCATACCATCCTAGAAAAAAGAATGTTTGACCCTGTCATAGGTTTTGGTGAACCTGGAGTGCCCCGCTGTGGGTGTAGCATGAAGCTCAGAAAGTACCGTGGATTTAAGCTTTGATTGTTTTCTTAAATACAAACGACATTTGTATCGAAGCTCATTCTGGAGCCAAGAGTACCCTGGGGGAGCTGGAGCATTGGTATGCAATTGTTGGATCAGATGCAAACTTTTGGGATCTTGTAGCCATTCCTGGTGCACAACTTGGAGCCAATCTGGTACAATGAAGGAAAGAGAAAAAAGGGATCCTTCTTCTTCATATTTTCGGGACAATGCATTTGCCACCACATTGTCTTTGCCCTTCTTGTAAATGACCTCATAATCATATCCAAAGAGCTTAGTCACCCATTTTTGTTGCTCCAAGGAGGAAATGTGTTGTTCCAGAAAGTACTTGAGGCTTTGATGGTCTGTATTAATTTGGAAATGTTTCCCCAAGAGATAAGGGTGCCACAGATCAACGACATGCAGAATAGCCAACATTTCCTTTTCATAAATGGGTTTGCCCAGATTCCTTTCAGATAGTTGCTTGCTGGTGAAGGCCAAAGGTTGACCCTCTTGCATAAGGACAACACTGATTCCTTTCCCTGAGGCATCACATTCCAACACAAAGGTCTTTGTGAAATCAGGAAGGGCCAGAACCGGAGTGGTGCACATGGTCGTCTTCAAGGTTTGAAAATCATGAGCAGTAGCTAGAGTCCAAGTGAAAGAGTTCTTTTTTAGGAGAGCAGTGAGAGGTGCTGCAATCTTTCCATAATTCTTAACAAATTTGCGATAATACCCTGTTAAGCGCAGAAATCCACACAATCTTTTGAGAGTCTTTGGGTGCAACCAGTCTTGCATAGCTTCAATCTTTTTCGGATCCACCCTAACGCCATCCTTGCCAACCAGATGACCCAAGTATTCTACTTCTGAGGCACCAAAAGTACATTTAGATTGTTTCAGGAAAAGTTGGTGCTGAGAGAGTAGATGGAGAACTTGATCCACATGAGTAAGATGGTTTGTCCAGGTTNTGAGAGTCTTTGGGTGCAACCAGTCTTGCATAGCTTCAATCTTTTTCGGATCCACCCTGACGCCATCCTTGCCAACCAGATGACCCAAGTATTCTACTTCTGAGGCACCAAAAGTACATTTAGATTGTTTCAGGAAAAGTTGGTGCTGAGAGAGTAGATGGAGAACTTGATCCACATGAGTAAGATGGTTTGTCCAGGTTTTTCTATAGATGAGGATATCATCAAAGAAAACTAAGACAAAATTATGAAGAAAGGGATGGAAGACATGATTCATGGGGCTTTGGAAGGTGGAGGGGGCATTACACAAGCCAAAGGGCATGACCAAAAACTCATAGTGGCCCTCGTGAGTTCGAAAGGCCATCTTGGGAATGTCTACCTCTTTCATATGTATCTGGTGATAGCCCGAGCGAAGATCAAGTTTAGTAAAGAATTAGGTGCCACTCAATTCATTTAGGAGGTCATCAATGACAGGAATGGGAAATTTGTCTTTAATGGTCAGTTTGTTGAGGGCACGGAAGTCAGGACACATTCTCCAAGAACCTTCTTTCTTCAGGACCATGACTATAGGAGAAGAGTAAGGGCTCGTACTAGGGCGGATAACGCCTGCATTAAGGAGTTCCTGTACCATTTTCTCAATTTCATTTTTTTGTGAAAAGGGGTGGCGATACGGACGGATATTGGGAGGAAGGCTTTCGGGTACAAGGGGAATGGAATGATCATGAACACCGTGGGAAGGAGGGAGTCCTTGGGGAGTGGAAAATACCATTTGATGTTTAGAAAGGAGGGCTTGGAGGTCTTGCGGCATCGGGGGTGTCTCTATTGCTTATATGGCATGGAGTTGGGCAATGACACCAGAATGACCTTTTCTGAGCATATTTTCCATGCGATGGGAACTAATGACCTCAGGTGAACTAGAAGTGATGCCTTGAAATTTATATTGGTGGCCTTCCTGGTCGAATTGCATGGTTAATGCCTTAAAATCCATGAGAATGGGACCCAGAGTTCTTAGCCAGTCTGCACCCAACACAATGTCACAACCACCCATGTCGATAGCAAACATATGGGATTTTAGGTGGTAGTCACCAATTTGGAGATGCACATTTTCACAACGCCCTCCACATTTCATGGAACCACCATTGGTAATCATGATTTGGAAATTTTTGATGGCATGGATGTAGCAATGAGTTTCTTGGGCAATGCAGCGATGAATAAAATTATGGGTGCTTCCACTATCAACCAGAATGATGACGTTTCGATGCTTGATGTAACCGATTAACTTGAGGGTTTAGGGAGCAGAGAAGCCAGTGAGAGCATTGAGGGAAATGACCGGTTCCACTACGGGAGGGTCTGAGGGAGGGGTTATGTCAGTGATTTCAAGTGACTCAGACACAAGGGAAGTTTCAACATCCTCTTCCGAAATATCCTTAGAGATGGCCATAAAAAGATTTTTTTCCTTACACTTGTGGCCCAGGAAATATTTGTCATCACAATTATAACAAAGGCCTTTGAGTTGGCATTCATCCATTTCAGCCCTGGTCAATTTTTGGATCTTTAATGGGGTGGAGGGAGTAGTGGGATTTACAGGTTTAGGGCGAGGGATAAAGGAGGGTTTTTTGTTTTGAGAGGATACCACCTGTTGTGCTTCTTTAGCTCTTTTAGTAGCCTCCACCCAACTCGAGGGTCGAGCCATGAGGACATGGGCCCGAATCTCATCCTTGAGGCCACTGATAAAACACTCTCGAAAGAAAGCATCAGTCATGCCCTCTGTTCAAAAATCCAAGTGCTCAAAGGCAGCTATGAAGTCTTCTATTGTTCCT
>JASDQU010736609.1:159914-173136 GCA_032191745.1 Picea mariana
ATAATCTCCGACATTGGCAAGATTTGGTATCTCCTCTATCCCAATATTGAAATTCTTTATTTTGATGGGCTGTCCTATAAATGGGAGCTCAAATTCTGGTCCTTCCACATTTCTGTGGCCTTCTTCTCGGTAATATTTACCTTCCTCGGATCATCATCTTCATCGGCATTAATGTGGTAACATTTTTGCAATTTCTGGAATGGCACAGTCCATTCATCCTATTCTTGTTCCAAAGGGAAGCCAGATGCCTCCTTAAATACGTTCTGTCTCACAATATGTAATGCTTGGTCTATAGAAGGAAATTCATTATCAAACAAAAAGGTGGTTACAAAATTCTGGATCATACCTTCCCAATCTGAAGTGACGAGGCACAACTCCGCTTGAAGGTACCAGTTGATAGGGATCATGTCCAACATGTTAATGAATCTATGTACCCATTGTTCTTAAGGAGTGTCACTCCAGGCTTCTTTGCAACTTCGTACATGGTCCTTTGGGCAACTTCGACCTGTGTACCTTGCTTTGCAACTTCCTACTTGTGCTGAGAACTGTGTTGTCATCAAGGTTTGACATTGTGTCTAGTCTCTAATGTTTCCTTTGTGTGTCCCCCACCATCTTGTTGGTGTAGCTTTCAGGGCCTCATCCATAGCCTACAACCTCTTTTGTGCTGGTACAATTATTTCAAAGTCCATCAAGAAGGATTCTAAAGGATTCTGACCATCAAAGGTAGGTAAGTTACTTGTTGTTGTACCAATCCAGCAAACTTCTATGGTGAGTCGAGCACATCTCCTTGTGGATAATTCATACATCTGGTTCTGCCAGTTCTCCAACGCTTCTTCTGAATCTAATGAACACGCGCTGTCACTTCACTAGATTAGATTCCCATCGGTAGTAGGGTTGATATAATCCTGTTGTCTGGATCTTAATTTATAGATGTTTTCCATCTCATATGCATAGTCTTCTTCTCTGACAGGCTCTGTGTATCTAGGTCCCTCATCTGGATCTAAAGGTGAAATGACCCTAAGGTCATCTCTTTCAAATTTCATATGCCTCTTCTTTAGATCAACAACAATAGAATTGTCCAAGGCCCAATCAATTCTTAATAATGCAGGGTAAGGGAAACTATCATCAACAATTTCAATTACTTCAAAATCTGCAAAGGTTCTAGCTCCATCGATGTCCACAGGGACATGCTCCAATCATCCAAATGGGCTGACAACTTGCTGATTATCCATGCGAAGCCTGATAGGGAAGTATATCATCTTGTGTTTTCTCATCAGTGCCCAGGTTTGCTTCATCATGACATTGACCTCCGACCCTAAGTCTAGGACTACATAGTCTATATCATATTCTCCTATTTGAGAATTCAAGTGTAATTCTTTATTTTTCCTTCTCCTTTTCCCAATTTGGTGCACTGCCCTATTCAATAAGGATTCTATCTTGCCTAGCTCATATTTCTTGATTAAATCTTGTAATTTTTGTAGAGTGCTTTTATCTTGAATCAACTTAACACAAGTGCACAAAAATTCCATGAGTTTGCTTACCTCTTTTTCTTCTGTTGGTGATGCAGACTGATCAAACGCCTGAGGCATTCCATACTCTTTGATTTCTATTTGCATTTTAGATGAGGACCCTTGATCTCCTTTGAACTCTTTTCTTGCCTCCTCAAAGAGTCATCTTTCTTTCTTTGCATCAAAAGCTTGAGTCTTCTCCTCAGCTTTCCTGACTCCATGGTCGTCTGCATTCTTTCCTTGTGCTTCCCTGTCTTCTCCTGCAGCAGCGCCTCCTCGATTAATGACATCGACTCTAGGGTTGATTCCGCGAGTTTCAACATATATCAGTTGTACTTGTGGGTTCTGCTGGGGTCCTCGTCTTTCCTAAAGCTTAGCCAGTAGCACAGGGAATTCTTCTATGACATGTTCAAAAGAGTTACATTAACTACAGGTTGTGCAAGGATTCTAACAATCCCTTGCTAAGTGTCCTGGCTACATGTAGTTATAAAATATTATTTGTCCTCAGCCTCGGCCCATACCTCCTCCTCCTCCTCAACCTTTGTATCCACAACGAGGAGTGAAGTTTCCTCTCCCTGGAGAGTTGTACTGCGGAGTATTTTCTTCTTGTTGTACTTCGCCTTGAATCTTGTATATGTCTCTCGACCTCTCATGCATGAGATCGTAAGCTATACAATCTCGATCATCATGCCCTACTAATTTACAGAATGTGCAGTACAAGTTTGTGGGTGTCTGAACATACTTCTGCATGTAATAGCACTCACCTAGGCGATGTCTATTTCTGCACACATCACACCAGGGCAGGTTAACTTGTTTCAAGGGGATCGGTGCTCCTGAGGCCAAATACTCATGGAATAAGGGACAGTTTTACTTATCATGACCTTCATATCTGCATCTCACACACAAGACATCTTCCCTTTTGTTTTTTTCCTTATCTTTCTTCATATCCTCGACTTGTAAAGATAAACTGGTTAGCTGACTCAAGATATGGCTCATGCCTGAGCTCAATTCTCCCATAGGTGTTGATTCAATCTTCATGGCGATCTCCAAAGCTTCTACCTGTGATGCAATCTTCTACTGCATCAGAGGGACTCTGATGTGAGGTAATAGCGTAGCGATGAACCATTCTTTGTTCTGTTTATCAGGGATCTGAAAAGTTAATCGGTCTGTTAGGGTCTTGAATCTATGGTCGAACTCCCAAACAGGTTCTGCTACCTTTTGTTTGATCTCCTTTAGCTCTGTAATACATTGTGACTCCGACTTAGGTTTTTTAAACTCTACAACCAACACATTCTTGATCTCGTTCAGTGGCTTAGGCTGCGCCAGTCCTTGGACAAGTTTCATGTACCAGTTCAGTGCGCGGTCCTGTAGTGTAGTGCTGAACTGGGTTCTCTTGATGGCTTCTTCGGTGATACTTCTAATATTCCATACGGTTTCACACAGAAACCAATGATGATATGGATATTCAGATCCATCTCCTCTAAATATAGGGAGCCTCATTTCATCTGTCATAGAGATGACTAGACTTCTTGTCTGAGTAGATGCTAAGCTACCAGTAATAGTGCTCTGAGGACTTTGGTGATTCTGACTATTTTGACTGCTAAGTGCTATTGAAAAAATAAGAGGGTTAATGTTACTTACTTCAGTAAACTACGCAGTTCCTGAGGTTTCTGGCTCACTTTGGAAAAGTTCTTTAGCTTCCCCTTCTTCTGTCCTGGTGGGCTCTGAATGTTCTTCGCGGTTAGATCTACCTCTTCTCCACTGTAGAAACCCTCTTCTCTGTAGTTTTGCTTAAACAAGTTCTCAAGGTGAACCCCTCGGAATACTTTCCCACTGCGTGTATGTCCAACTTCTGTGTCACTGTCACTATCCGAGATCTTGAACGTTAGCCTTTTCAGGACCAACGAATCTACTGTATCTTCAAGACGTTCTTTTCATGCAACAACATCTTGATTCTCATCTTCAGAAAGTGCGAAAATTTTCCTCTAGGTCCTTTGAAAAAGTATCTCTCGGCTTGGCTATACGATTCTGTTCTATCAACAACAAAATCAGTGATGTACCCTCCAATAGTACTATCAAACCAGTGGTCTACAACCCTTGACACAACGTTATCAACTCTCTTAACCTTTTGGATCGGTGCTGGAATCCAAACCACAAGAGGTCTAGATCTAATCTCGAACTGGGTATTGGCTAACCTAGCTAGCCATTCAAACAGCTCCTGGTGGATTCCCCCGAAGAAGATCTCGTGAATGTCAGTGAAAATGTATCTTTGTAGCCAGTCTTCAATACTCAGTTTAGGGTTCTTGTTCTGGGATTTGGTGAAGTCCCTCTTGATCCTCTATCCACTTTTGAATCTTTGTCTTCAATGGGAACCACCTTGACATTCCCTTACACAGATTTCTGTCTTGGCAACGGAACCATTTGTTGGCACAAGGGAAAAACCAGGGTTAACTCCAAGAGCGCACCAACAAGCCCTAACTACTGGCCCTTTCAGCAACACCTGTGAAGTAGATGTAGTCTCACCTGAAGTAGATAAGAGGGGGGTTGCAGGACAGAGATGTCTACAACCAGGGGAATATCAAGTGGAACTAATACAATAATAATGCAACATTCATATATATCTTATCAGCTAGATCTACTCCACACAGCTATACATCTGATCTAACATAATAATGCAAATAAGAGTATAACAATGACAAAGATCCAGGCATCAATCACACATACAACACAAAATATATGTGGTTCACCCTCTCTCTAGGTTTATGTCCACAAAACTGTTCTTAGGATATATTAGGGTAAAGCTTACAGTTCTGATTTTCACTCTTAGTCAATAGATCTTCTCTCCTCTTCTCTCTGTCTCCCACCTTCTTGCGCACCCATCTACAAGACTTGATCTTCGCACCCAGCTGGAGATCTTACAATACCAGAAGGCTCTCACTCTCAACACTCCTCTCTCTCTCACAATACAATTATCTCTCAACAATCAATATCAATAACCAACTCTAGTACTGACCTCACCTAGGTCCTTTTGACCTCTATTTATATATTACAATCTCTCACCGATAACCTCAGGTCGAAACCTAGGTGTCAAAAACCTAATTACCAAAACCCTAGGTGTCTAAAACCCTAGGTCAACTTGACCCACTTTTTCCAGGCTTCGCCAGCCTGTCTTTCCTTATTCATCTCGCGGTGCTCCAAAGCATCTAATGATGGCTTTCTCTGCTTGCTGATTTTTCCACAATCCTTCTTCCTTTCTGATCTGTCATCCCTGATCTTCTCATCCAACAACTTGATTTTTCATACTTCGCTCCCTCCTTCCTGCTCTTTTGCTCACTTTGACTCAGTAACAGTTACCGTGTCTCCCGTGAAGCTCGCTTTTTATCTTTCCTTCCTTGTTCTTCACTTCCTTCCATAACCAAGGGCTAACACCCCTTCCCTACACCATTCACTGATGAAGTGTTAGATAATGTAGGAGGTCAGGTAGTATATTCTCTTACAGATGGATTTTTGGGATACCATTAGATCCAGATTTCCAAGGAAGATTGCCATAAGACCACGTTTGCAATAGAATGGGGATCCTACCAATACAAAGTAATTCTATTTGGATTGAAGAATTCCCCAGCCATGTTTTCCAGGGTCGTAGTCGAAGCATTCAAGGAGTTTCTGCATAAATTTCTAGAATCATACTTTGATGGTTGGACTGTTTTTAGTTTATTGAAAAATCATACTGAATGTCTAAGGCTAATGTTGGACAAATGAAGGCAGTGTCAAATTTCCTTGAATCTGAAGAAGTGCATATTCTTCTCACCATTTGGAGTGTTGTTAGGGTATATTGTATGCAAGAAAGGATTGCTGGTAGATCCATCTAAAATTTCCATCATAGTTGATCTACCCCCTCCTACTTCAGTCAAATAACTACACATTGCGCTGGGACACACAAGATATTACAGGAATTTCATATAAGGATATGCCCAGATTACAACATCCATGAAGAATCTTTTGAAGAAAGACTGTCAATTTCACTGGACAGAAGAATGCCAACAGAGTTTCGACACACTGAAATAGAAAATGGTCACTGCACCTATTTTGGTTTTCCCAGATTGGAGTAAGGGGTTTCATGTGCATGTCTATGCATCCTCTATTACATTAGGAGTTGTGTTAGAAAAACCAGGAATAGGAGACATTGACCACTCGTTAGCCTTTTCTAGCAGGAAGCTATCAACAATAGAGATCAACTACACCACCACTGAAAGAGAAGGGTTAACCATTGTGTATGTGCTACATAAATTTCGCCACTACTTGTTGGGAGGACACTTTAAAATGTTTATTGATCACTCCATGCTAAAATACCTAGTCAACAAGCTGGTGTTGGGGGGGAGAATATGTAGATGGCTTCTGCTATTTTAGGAATATGACTTTGAGATCGTAGTTAAGCCAGGAAGAATGAACAAAGGTCCCGACCACTTGTCTAGGTTGGAACATGGAGAAGAACCCACTAGTTTGTAGGATGCACTACCAGATGCACAGTTACTGACCATTAGAAAGATTGATGAGCACTTCATAGAGATAGTCCAGTTCCTGTCAATAGGATTGATACACTTCCCCAAAAGAAACAACTAGTAGTGCGTGCTGCAAACTTTTCACTTATAGCTGAACAACTATACAAAATGGGACCTGATGAGATATTGAGAAGGTGTGTTATGGAGGCAAAGAAGCCATTGATCCTCGCAGAAGCTCATGAAGGCATCGCAGGACGACACTACACAGAGAAAGCCAGTGCGCAGAAGGTTCTTAGAGATGGACTTTGGTGGCCTACCTTACACAGAGATGCTAAAGACTATTACAAAGCCTGCGATGTATGCCAAAGAGTTGGGAAACCATCCAGGAGAGATGAAATGTAATTAACACCACAGTTGACCCTACAAGAATTTGAGAAATGGGCCATTGACTTCATGGGACCTATTAACCCACCAGGGAAGTGCACAAGAGCAAGGTACATCATTACTGCAACATAATACTTGACCAGATGGGTTGAAGCAAGAGAAGTTAAGAACTGTAGTGCAACTATAGCTGCACACTTCATATTTGATGACATCATAACCAGGTTTGGATGCCCAAAGATCATTATGAGTTATCAAGGCACACATTTCATAAATAAAACCATTGAAGCCTTGACCGAGGAATTTACAGTTTATCATCATAAGAGCACACCTTACCATCCACAAGCAAATGGGACAGTTGAAGCATTCAACAAAATCTTGGAGACAACGCTAATGAAGGTTTGCAGTGCTAATAGAAATGACTAGGATTTAAGAGTACCAATAGTATTATGGGCCTATAGAACAACTTGCAAGAAACTAACAATGCATACCACCTTTAAATTGGTGTATGGTCTTGAAGTCGTTGTCTCAATGGAATATTTGGTACCAAGCTTAAGAATTGTTGCCTTTACAGATATGGATGACACTAGCATTGTTCGAGAAAGGCTTGCATAGTTGGTCGAACTGGAGGAAGATAGATTTATTGAAGGATTCCATCAGTAGGTACAGAAAGAAAGAGAGAAGGCCTACCACAACAGACATATCAAGAAGAAGACATTTAAACAAGGCGATCTAGTACTGGTATATGACAGTAAGTTCATCAAACATCCTGGGAAGTTTAGAACGCATTGGCCTGGGCCATGTGAGGTTGCCTATGTTACAGAAGGAGGAGCTACACAGTTGAAGACTTTGAATGGAGAATGGAAGGAAGGTTTGGTGAACGGGAGCCAGCTGAAGTTGTATTATGACAACTAGCTGCCTCCCAGCTCTCGGTAAAAGCATGAGGCTAAGGGTCTAGGTACCACGTGCAGTTCAAACTGGGTACTAGACACATAAAAGACAGTTTGCACAAGGAAGGAGAGGAGGCATCGAGTAGAAAGAAAAGGTTGTACTTCGAAGTATGAAGTCAAAGTAAAACAGAAAGATTAGATCTGGAGTACCTTGGGATGAGTCATAGGTGAGTGTTGGGGGCCTGTTGGCCCTTGGTTATAGAAGAAAGTGAAGATCAAGGAAGAAATACAAAGTGTGAACTGCGTGGAAGAAACAGTGACTGTTACTGGGTCGAAGTGAGCAAAAGAGAAGAAAAGATGGATCAAAGTAAAAGGAAGCAAGCCGTTGGACGAGGAGATCAAGGATGACATATCAACAACAAAGACGGATCGTGGACATATCAGAAAGAGGAAAAAGCCACCGTTGGATTTTTTGGAACATTGCGTGAGAAGGAAGGAAAAACAGGTTGTTGAAGCCTTGAAAACACGGTTCAAGTTGACCTAAGGTTTTGGACACCTAGGGTTTTGGTGTCTAGGGTTTTGACACCTAGGTTTCAGCCTAAGGCTATCAGTGAGTGATTGTAATGTATAAATAAGAACCTATATGAGGGAAGAGGGTTCATTCTATTTTTTTTATTGGTATGAACGATTATTGTCAGAGAGAGAGAAGTGCTAAGTATAAGAGCCTTCTGGTATTGTAAGATATTCAGCTGGGTGCGAAGATCAATCTTGCAGCTGGGTGTGCCGGAAGGGGAGAGATAGAGAGAAGAAGAGAGAAGATCTGCTAGCTAAGAGAACAGATGAGAAATATATGCTTCATATTAATACATTATAAAGCACATTTCTGTGGATGTGGCCCTAGAGAGATGGTGAACCATGTATATTTTGTGTTGTGTGTGATTGATGATCTATTCTTTGTCATTTGGTATACCAGTATTGCATTACTCTATTAGATCTGATAGATAGTTCTGCGGAGTAGATATGAACTGGTAGATGATATATAAATTGTGTATTGATTCTATGCTAGATCCGCTTGATATCCCCTTGGTTGTAGACATCTCTGTCCTGCAACCCCCCATAGCTACTTTGGGTGAGACTGCCAGTAGTTAGGGCTTGTTGGTGCGCTCTTGGAGCTGAACCCTGGGTCTACCCCTATGCCAACAAGGAACCTCATGAAGGGCCAAGTAATGAGCCCCTAGAACCTTTTGAAGTTTTAGAAATAACTCTTGAAGAACCTCCAACCAAAAGGAAGCTAGGGTGGCTTAAAGAAATAGTGCAGGAAGCAGAAAGGATAACTGCTCCCAAAGGAAATTTCAGGGAAAGGAAGAGGCCTCATAGGTTTGGAGGCTATGTTTCACTGATGAGCAACATAACTAATGCTGAACCTTCTTCATTTGAATAAGAAAATAAATTACAAGTATGGAAGGATTCCATGCTTGAGGAATATAGTTCTATTATAAAGAACAATGTCTGGGACATTGTGCCGAGAACTAAAGACAAATCAGTGGTTTCTTCCAAATGGATCTATAAGATCAAACATGTAGCTGATGGAAGTGTGGAAAATTTCAAAGCAATATTTGTAGCTAGAGGCTTCACTCAGAAATAAGGAATCGACTACGAAGAGACATTTTCCCTTGTAGCCAGGTATACCTCCATTCGAACTATTATTTCTTTAGCTTCCGTTCTTGGTTGGAAGCTACATCAGATGGATGTAAAAACAACATTATTGAATGGAAAGATTGGACAGGAGGTCTTTGTGGAACAACCATATGGTTTTGTACTGCATAACAAAGGCAATCATGTATGAAAGCTAAGGAAGGCCTTGTATGGTCTTAAGTAGGCTCCCAGAGTTTGGTATGACAGGATTGATGGCTTTCTTAAAAGCCTGGGATTTCAGAAAAGTGATGCTGATGCAAATATGTACTTCAAGGTAAGAGGTAGCCAACTTGTTATACTAATCCTATATGTTGATGATCTCTTTCTAACAAGAGATAAAGGGATAATATCCTGGTGTAAGAGGGAGATAACCTCAGAATTCGAGATGAAAGACTTAGGCTTGATGCATCACTTCCTAGATTTGGAAGTGTGGCAAAGACAGGGCGAGATATTTATGGCACAAGGAAAATACACAGTGGATGTACTAAATAGGTTTGGTATGATGGATTGCAAATCCATGTCTACTCCGATGGTTACCAACCTGAGGAAGCTGCATGATTCTGATACAGGTTTAGATTTGGTGGATCCCACCATGTATATGCAGCTGATTGGATCATTGATGTACATGAACCACACTAGGCTAGATATATGCTATGCAATGATTGCAATGAGCCAGTTCATGACTGAACCAAGACAGAGACACTAGGTGGCAACAAAACACATCTTGAGATATCTTAGAGGGACCATTCATTATGGTCTGAGATATACATCCAATGGTGGTTTATTTTTGCATGGGTATGCAGATGCTGAATGGGAAAGAAGCCCAGTGGATTGGAAGAGTACTTCCAGATACTATTTTAGTTTAGGATCTGCTATGATCTCTTGGTGAATACAAAAGCATGGATCCATTGCACAGAGTAAAATAGAGGCTGAGTACATTGTAGCAAGTGATGCTAGCAAGGAAGCAGTATGGCTTAGAAAATTGGTTTCTGGGTTGTTTGGAGACAAGCTTGAGTCGACGGTGGTTCACTGTGATAATCAAAGTTGCATAAAATTGACAGAGAACCCGGTATTTCATGACAGGTCAAAACATATTGACATGAGGTACCACTACATCTGAGACTTGGTCGAGAGAAAAACTATAAAGTTACAGTACATAGCCACGAGCAAGCAGGTAGTTGATATCCTGACCAAGCCTCTGACGTTGAGACAGTTTGTGAAACTGAGAAGAAATCTTGGTGTGGCTGAGAATGACTCCCTCGCTGAGAGGGAGTGTTAAATTTGGCAGCATCACCAGTCATTCTCCAATGAGAGGCCATATGGGCCACCCTGAGGCTAGCCAAGAAGATTTGGAGAATCAACCAGTCTTGTGAGGTATTGACAAAAGCCAGGTGGAACGCACAACCTCTGTGAGTCAAACCAAAAGTCAGGACGAACAAGATGCTATGTGAGTCTAATGCAAAAGTCAGGGGGAACATACAACCTCTGTGAGCATACACAGTCTAGTGCAAATGTCAGGGGAAACATACAACCTCTATGAGCATAGACAGACTAGTTGAAAAGTTAGGGGGAACATACAACCTCTGTGAGCCTAGTCAAACCTTGTGAGCCATGAGAAAAAGTCAAGGCACCTAGAAAATGTTAGGTTGAATATAAAAATCCTATGAGCTAGAAACAAACGATATTCCTAATATTGTAAATGATATAAATGTATTGATCTAGTGTGTTGACACGTGTAACATTATCCACCATGAAGAGAATTTTGAATTGCCTTGTAAAGAGTTGAGTTGTAATTGAAGTCTTAAGTCTAGTTCTCTTTTTGAACTAAAGTGTAATGCTAAGTTGCAACTGAAGTATTAAGTCTAGTTCTATTTTAGAACTAAAGTGTAATGCTGAGTTGCAACTGAAGTCTTAAGTGTAGTTGTATTTTAGAACTAAAGTGTAATGTTGAGTTGTAAATGAAGTCTTAAGTCTAGTTCTATTTTCGAATTAAAGTATAATGTTGAGATGTAGCTGAATTCTCAAGTCTAGTTCTATTTTCGAACTAGAGTATACCGGTCTCAAGTCTAGTTCTATTTTTGAACTAGAGTATACCAGTCTCAAGTCTAGTTCTAAGTTTGAACTAAAGTATGAAGCTGAGTTATGATTAAAGCATGTTGTCAAGTTACTATTTCGAGCCTCTCCTATTCTCCTCTTCAACCTATATAAGCAGAGGTCGACCCCTCTTTTCAACATAGTTTTGAGATGCAAGTTAAGGGTGAAGCAATAGAGGAACACATCAGTGATAAAGAGGAAACATACCAAATCAACATATCAATGTTGTATATCAACAATAGAGGAAACATATCAGAGGTGTATTTCAGCAAGGTATTTTAGGTCTTTGTCAGGTCAGAGTCATCTTGGCAAGATATTTAAGAGAAGAACATTGATGGTGGATATTTGTAAGTGATCTTACATTATTAATGCAATAAAGGAATATCGTTTGCTGGGGTTTTTCTCCTGTACAGGGTTTCCCCAGGGTATATGTTTTGTTGATGTGCATGCTTACTCATCTACATGGTTATTTATATTCGATTATGATTTGGTATTGTTGAAGTGTATTAAGGTGGAATCAAAGTGTTGAAGTAAATAAAAGAATTAATCTGCATAAGAAATCAAGCTCATAATTTAACACCATTGACCAAGAAACGCCTCTCCATTGACTGGTGCATCTTGTTAGCACTCTGTAAATTTTGTCTGGCTGAATAGAAAAATGACAAAGGTAACTGTTTCAACCTACTTTAGAGCTGGGCCCTAGCCTGATCAACTCAGAGAGGGATCTCTCACTTCATTAGGTATTTCTTTGATAATCAGTGGCTAGATTTGGTTTGTTTGGGGGTTTCATACAGTTGTTGGCGAAGGAAAGGGGGTGACATTTGGGGCTATGGATTCTAAAATGAATAAAGCAGTGGTAGGCCATTATAACTATCTAGAGGAGAAAGGCTAAATGGGGCAATGAGTCTGAGTTTTTAAAACTGAAATATGCATGGTGAAAGAGGAAAAGGGAAACAAATAACTGCATCAAAGCATATTGAATTGAATTCTAAATTAGTTAAGAAGAGGATTACATCATTTAAATTTCTAAGTCAAGAGCGTCATAAGACAAATTCCGGACTCTTAACTCTCCAATTTAAAAGAGGAAAATGTAAATGTGATTTCAAAGAAACGAGAAATACACACTATGAGAGAAAACAAAACTCATATCACAACCATTAGAATCTTTTCATAAACAGTTCAAAATGCTTTTGCATTGTATATTCACTTTAGCTCCATGGATATACAAAGTCTTCCTGCTACGAGTGTTTCAGGATTAATCCGTAAGTGCGGACACGAACCGATCTCCCCAGATCCACATGGATCTGGAACAAAACAGGACATAATACTACACTTTCCCTAGATCTAACCTATTGAATGAACTAAGAGATAAGGATCATGGACATACCTTATGAACGCTTTCCTTATGTCTCTATTGTTCCAAGCTTTGCTCCAATGCTCTCGCACCGTTCAGATCACAACAGTACAAACCAATTGAAGTAAAGGCAGATTAATATATTCAATAGCTAGTCTATACATATGATCAAGGAGTTATGTAATAAAGTGACATCATCTTTATGGGAAAGGGACATATTACTGTATTGAATTAATTGAAAATGAAACTTACAACCTGAGCCTTGATGTCGTATGTCTCCTTTCGATGGCTCCTAGCTTTGACACACACACTTGCTCATGCATGAAGAAAATCAACCACTTGTGATGACCTTGCTGTTGTCTCTAGCTGCTGTAGCATCAGTCCTCCATACAGTCTTGCACTAATTCTCCAATCTCTTGTTAGCTTGCCTCTAACTTGCTTAACCCTTTCCATGAGAAATCTTCTCAATATATAGGAGAAGATAGATTAGTTACTTGGATAGGAAATGATCCCAAGATATCTAGACTGCCAACACCTGAACAACCAATTCGAAGCCAACTCATGTTTCTAGAAGATTCCCTTCTAGAAGATTCAAGATTATTATCTTTTTCCTTCCTTTGGAGCATGTTCACACCCTGACAGTTAATTACAGTGCGAACTATTCGCACTCCAGCTTAATGCAGCCTGCGAGAATCAGGCATTCTCGCAGGCAGCTATATAGGTAGCCTACGAACATCCCTTAAAAGCATGATTTATGGAAACAAACAAATGTAACTTTTCTCAGGAAAGTGTTCTTAGTGA
>JASDQU010736609.1:173156-185002 GCA_032191745.1 Picea mariana
AGTAAAGGCAGATTAATATATTCAATAGCTAGTCTATACATATGATCAAGGAGTTATGTAATAAAGTGACATCATCTTTATGGGAAAGGGACATATTACTGTATTGAATTAATTGAAAATGAAACTTACAACCTGAGCCTTGATGTCGTATGTCTCCTTTCGATGGCTCCTAGCTTTGACACACACACTTGCTCATGCATGAAGAAAATCAACCACTTGTGATGACCTTGCTGTTGTCTCTAGCTGCTGTAGCATCAGTCCTCCATACAGTCTTGCACTAATTCTCCAATCTCTTGTTAGCTTGCCTCTAACTTGCTTAACCCTTTCCATGAGAAATCTTCTCAATATATAGGAGAAGATAGATTAGTTACTTGGATAGGAAATGATCCCAAGATATCTAGACTGCCAACACCTGAACAACCAATTCGAAGCCAACTCATGTTTCTAGAAGATTCCCTTCTAGAAGATTCAAGATTATTATCTTTTTCCTTCCTTTGGAGCATGTTCACACCCTGACAGTTAATTACAGTGCGAACTATTCGCACTCCAGCTTAATGCAGCCTGCGAGAATCAGGCATTCTCGCAGGCAGCTATATAGGTAGCCTACGAACATCCCTTAAAAGCATGATTTATGGAAACAAACAAATGTAACTTTTCTCAGGAAAGTGTTCTTAGTGACGAGATTGATTTTCCATCATCATAACATTATCATACCATCATCACGATGGCCAAAATTGAGGATAACAGAATGCCCCCCAAAGTCTGAGAGTGGAATCAGTGACAGTCGATAGACTTTGTAAGCCGCATGTGTGTGTCGAGAACCAAGAGCACATCTAATCGGAAACCTGCAAACATCCAAGCATCGACAGAATATCATATGTATCCCTTCTGAGGTAGGCATTCCCATACTCAGATCATAGATTGATGACATAATAAACAAAGGTCATGGCCACCAACCATACACTGTGGATCCATGCAGTCATAATATAGCATAGCCACCTGAATACATTGTGGATCTATGCGACAAATTTTCAGTCAAGACGACATAGCCACGAAACATACATAGTGGATCTATGTGTCACAAATTATACATACTCCATCGCAACCTGGATTACAAAGACAATATCCAGGGTCTTCAATCTCATCGCCCAAAGTACAAATCTAGCCATGTGATTACATGTGTTGAAGTCGAACATGGTAGAAACCACTTGATTACCGGTCATTGATGTAACCGTTAACAAGTGCAAGGGAAATCACCATTGATGTCAATGACTCCCAAGGTACTACAGTACAATCCATCGACTGTGAATAAATGAGTTGATGTCGAACACCCGATGGAATCTCTCGATCAGGGGTCAATGATGTAAACCCACTGTCGAAAGCGAAGAACTTGCCATTAAGGCATGCAAGCTCCAAGGTACTGAATGATTTCTAAGTCTTAATCCCGGATAATGTGCTGATGTCGATGGAATAAGACTCGTCATAGGAGGGCCTTGATGTATCCCCCATCAATGGCATGAAATGAGTAACAGAATTTGAAAGTGAAAAAGAGCATGTAGCAATTGGACTTTGGACACAGGGAAGGCCGACACGAAGAGAATGGATAACTGCAGATGGCCGACTCAAATAGAGGTTTCAGACAGACTTCTCTTGAACATATGAACGACACGACCAACGATTTGGAAGCATTGACTCAAAGATGACACATGGAAAGACCTTGTTATCAAATCGAATGAGATACAAATAGATAACCCAAACCGACTTCAGATGATGAATAAGGGGTGTCATGTTCAAAAGTGACACTTGCTGCCAATTAACACAAAGATGAAACATATCCCTTTCCCAAATTTTCCCCCACCATTTCTGGCAAGTACCTCTTTATTTTTATGCAAGCTTGAATAGGATCACATATGCTTGTTGATATAAGCTCATCCTTCGGACGATTCCCTCGGAGTACTTTTAACGAACCCTAGGAAGGAGTGGTTCGGTCCCGTTACGGGTCTGTCAATGTTTGTTTAACGAGTCCAGAGATAGTAAACTCGAAGGTTTTTCAAGATTATAGAGTTTGGAAAAACACTCAAAAGAGAACTCTCTCAGTTCCTTTTTCGTACAATAGTCCAACGAGACCGAAAAAGGGTTAAACTATCGCTCGAAGGACGCATAACTTCAAATACTTTAACGAGTGTGAAAATAGCAAGATCGCTCATAAATCTTTTCCTGTTTTGAGAGTCTGAAAAGAGATTAAATAAAAATCTAGGGGGGTTCCTTTTTCGTGTAACCACAGTGAGCCCAGAAAAGAGATAAAACAACGCTCGGTCATGTTCTTATGTTTTTCACAAGCGCAAGAACGGACAAAAGGCACTCGAGGTTTTAAGTCAAAACCATAGAAAACAAACAAAATCACACCACACCATAAAAGTTTTGTCCATAATCATCCGTATTTGTTACCTGCAAGTCATTTTGACTCATTTCCATATTAGTAATTAGGGTTAAATAATGAATAAACATAAAAAATCCACTTTTGTCATAGTAAAAAGTAAATAAAATAAATCCATAACACATTTTACCATATCATTTTACCCTTTTACCATTTGAGTTCAAAAAACCTCCATTTTACCTTCTACCTTCAGTGTTGATTTCTGGGAGCTTCGGGCGATTATTCCATGAGCCGTCTGGATCATATTGGTAAGTTCTCCATTCTCTAGCTTTTCATGTTTCAAATTTGTGATTCCATTGGTTAAAAGTCAAGTTTTAAGTCCATTTTTCAAACCCTATGCCTGTAGAAGAATTCTCGCAGGATGCCCATACGGGGCCTGCGAGAATGCCTCATTCTCGCAGGTGAGCCTAAGGCATCATGCGAGAAGTTCCAACTGTGTGCCATAGGCCACCTGCGAACAGTGCAAAGTTTAAAATTTTACGCAACGTTTAGCCAAAAGAAAGAATTTTTCCCATGTTTAAGATTGTTAACCATCTTCATATGTTTCCCATGYAGGTTTATAGCCATCATCATGGTGCTCGAATGGCGAGAACGGGAACACGAGGACGATAATGCAAATGCCAAAAATCACCCTCTGACCATTGTTGCMTTAAGAGATTGCGGTCTCTTGAAATATTTTCGCATCTCGGGCATGAGAGCCCAAGTTCGATTGTTGGAATACTTAATCTGGATGTGGGATCCGTACCAACAAGTTTTTAATGTCGGAGCTCACATATTGACTATCGACATCGAGGACATCTATTTCTTGACAGGATTATCCAGGCGAGGGTCTTATGTCAGTTTGACTGGTAGCCGAAGGGGTGGTTTAAAAATGAGTGAGTATTGCTGCGAGTACTGCGTGCCAGAGGTTGAACGACTGAAAGGGAAAGTGGCAATTTGGGGAGTGACTGATTTGAATCTCCACACCATTCTCTTTACCATTACTCGAATGGCGGGAAGTGCTGCTTTGCATATGTCTCTGCAAAGCTATTTTCAATATGCCATCAAGTGTACTGAGCCCCGGGTATTCAACTGGGCTGATGCAGTTTTACGGAGTTTCAAGAAACAACTGACCAAATGCAAGCGTGAAGATATAAAACAGTTTGGATATGGATCTTTGTTGGTGTCTTTCTTCTGTGAGAGGGTCCCTGTGTTTAGACTTCAGGCTGAGTGGTACTTTCCGGGTCCCAGAGATCCACGGATGTTACGATGGTGCCAACTCATGGCCAGACATGTGGAAGGACTGATCGTCAGGTATGACAATACCTTCTTCGACTGGCTTCAAGGCCAGGTGCTGATGGTAGAAGATTATGCCTACGCTGGCTTGGATTTCCGTGGCAATCTTGACCTCGCACTACCTGAGGATGCACAGTGGGGAGACCTCGGTAAGAAGCACACCAATTTTTTTTTATCTTTTTAAATGTTTTTGTATTTTTTAACATAGTTAAATGTTTTTGTTTTATAGATTTATCTGAAGACTAACACCAAATTTTTATTGATAACACAGACGTTGGGGCATATAGACCTGCTGGTAGTTCTCCTATTCAGCGTCGAGGAGAGGCAGCAGTAGCAGTTCCACAGTATGCCGAGGACTATCTGACAGTGGAGAAGAACTTAGAGGGTTTGATGGCCGACGTTCCAGATATGACTCTGGAGGAGATTCCACGACGCGATCAACGTCACACTGTGGGAGTCTCTGCCTCTATGGGTCGACTGCTCCGCAGAGTTGCTAGGACATTAGTGTGCTATCATGAAAATCATCCTTGATGTCATTATGTAGAAGCTATGGGCTTCATTTTTTGATATTTTGATCTTCGGACAAACATTTTGTAAAAACAAACTTTGATCATTATATATATATATATACGTGGCTTCTACCGGCTTACTTTACATTGTGTACCTTTTAATGTGTTTGATTGATAAATTGTTCAAATGCCTGTCCAATACATAATTGGCTAAAGCATCTGTCAATGCATTAAGACATCTAGGAATGTGTTGATATTCAATGTGATCAAAGTACCGTTCCAAGAGGCAAATCCACAAATATACCCTTAATAGAGTAGGACTTCGAATAGAATATACATTACTGAGCTGTAGTACTACAAGTTGCAAGTCAAGTCGCACAACCAAATGACGAATTCCAAGAGAGATAACATCAACCAATAGTTCCACCACGGCGCTATACTCAACGATATTGTTGGTTGCTCAGCCAAGACATATACCTCGTAGAGATATGAGTTCATTTGTCGGGGCATAGATTTCCCATGCAGTGGAAGCTAGGTTCTCAGTACTATGACTAGAACCGTCGATGAAGCCAATATAAGGTAGAGAAAACTCTGACATCTAGCAATCAAACACAATGCCACGTAAGGGCAGAGACCAGACAACGTCAAAAGCAAAACTAAAGAAACACACACACGCAGTATGCTACATAAAATACAAATACTCATGCACAGATAGCTTATGCATAGTACTTCTTTAAGTACAACCCATTCCTGGGTTCACTCAAAGGTACACCATCATAATCAACTAGCTCATACGCTCCTTTTTCCAAAACTTTGCTGACAATGTAAGGCCCATGCCACATTGGTTCGAATTTCCCAGCTCCTAAGACATCTTTATCTTGTTCATACAAAAGAACAAGTTCTCCTTCAGAGAAGACACGAGGTTTGACATGCTTGTCATACTGTGCCTTAACACGTTTCTTCTGGGCTTCTATTACAAGAGTAGCGTCACGGCGAGTCTCGTCTAATCGCATCAAATACAATAGACGTTCCTCTTCGGCAGAAGTATTAGGTAAGAGCTCTACAACTAGCTTCAAAGAAGGTATTTCACATTCTATTGGCAGAATGGCTTCCATGCCATAAACTAATTGAAAAGGTGTAAATCCTGTCGCAGATTTAACAGATGTCCGATACGCCCACAATGCGGAGAACAACATCGTGTGCCAACTGGTTTTATGTATTCCTATCATCCGTCGAATCATAGTTATGAGAACCTTATTGATTGCTTCGACCTGGCCATTAGCCTGTGGATAATAGGGTGTTGATCTATCATGACGAAGGCCCAAATTCTCTGTAAGTTCAGACATCATATAATTTCTAAAATGACTACCGTGATCGGTAATGATAGCCTGAGGAACACCAAAATGAGTGATGACATGGTTGAAAAGAAATAATGCTACAGTCTTCCGAGTATTATCGAATGTCAGCATTTCCTCGGCCCACTTTGTAATATAATAAACAACTACAACAATATAACCATGCCCCCCGGCCGAGTGAGGGTGACATGTCATGAAATCAATGTCCCATTTAGAAAAAGGACCTACTGAGACTACAGGATGAAGGGGAGTAGGATGCGACCAAATCTTCTGTTGATAGGTCTGGTAGGTGTGACACTTCTGAACAACAGTAATGCAGTCATTGAACAAAGAAGGCCAAAAGTATCCTACACGTAAGATCTTCTGGGCAGTAGCATACCCAAACATATGACCGCCACATGCTCCTGAATGGCAGTCATTCAAAGCTTTCTCAGCTTCGTCAAAAGTCAAACAACGTCGAAAGACAGAGTCAATGCCTCGACGGTAAAGAGTATCGTCGAGGATAATGTACTGGCGAGCCTGATAATGTATACGACGTCGTTCATTACTGGACAAAGCAGGCCGAAAAGTTTGAGTTTGGAGATATATAATGATATCCCCATACCAAATATCATCAGTACTGATAAGGAAAAGTGATTCGTCAGGTAACGAACCAACTATTACTTTTTCTGTGGCAGTGTGGGGAAAATCACAAATTAACTCAATGAAAACTAAGGATTTCTTCGATGTGGCACGATCGAATTCCAAGTCGAACTCCTGGAGAATGAAAATCCACTTGGAGAACTTGCCCCCCAGCAATTGACGAGTCAATATATGTTGCATGGGGTTACAATG
The DNA here is from genome assembly GCA_032191745.1 of Picea mariana. NCBI lineage: Eukaryota > Viridiplantae > Streptophyta > Pinopsida > Pinales > Pinaceae > Picea > Picea mariana. The sequence goes on from JASDQU010736609.1 coordinate 179,567, forward strand.
TGAAATCACTGTAGTTTTCCTGGAGAGAATATAATGACGAAAACGTTGAACTGCTTGAACAGCATCCAAAGCTAGTTTCTCAACATGTTGGTACTTGACTTCCGTTGATGATAAAGTTCTACTCAAGTAATAGATAACATGTTCATCGTGGTTATCATCCTCCTAAACGAGGACCATGCCGATAGTATACTCGGAAGCGACTAGATAAAGAAAGTAATCCCGACTATAATCAGGAGGGAAAAGAAGAGGAGCTTTCGTGAGGGACAACTTTAAAGCTTCAAAAGCGTTGTCAGCAACCTTATCCCAGACAAACTCTGAACCTTTCTTTAGAAGACGTGTGAAACCCCGAGTAATCTCAGCGTAATTCGGGATGAAGCGACGAATAAAGTTTGCTTTCCCCTGCAAACTTTGTAACTGGCGCAGCGAAGAAAGGGGAGGAAGATTGAGAATTGCCTCAACCTTAATAGGATCTACCCGGATCCCCTGACGTGAAACAATGAACCCGAGAAGGCGGCCGGATTCGACGCAAAAAACACATTTGTGAGGGTTTAGACGAAGGTGATAGAACCGACAAAGAACGAAAATTGCTCGGAGATGATTAGGGTGATCGACTCGGTGTAAAGAATGAGCTGGCAAATCGTCCAAATAAGGTTGGACGATATGCTTTATATCATGAAACACATAAGACATAGCACGCTGAAACGTAGCACCTGCATTCTTCAGACCGAAGGGAAGTTTTCTGTAGGCGAAAGTACCCCGAGGACAAATAAAAGCAGTTTTATGTTGGTCCTCAGGAGCGATGTTAATCTGATTATAGCCGAAGAATCCATCCATGAGAGAAAAGATTTCGCTGCCGGCACAATCATCGACGATCTGGTCGATGAAAGGGGTTGGAAAGTTGTCCTTCGGACATGCTTTGTTAATATCCCGATAATCAACACAAACACGTATACTACCACCTTTCTTATCAATCGGTACAGGGTTGGAAACCCATTCTGTCAGAGCCACAGGATAAATAAAACCGACTTTGAGAAGTTTTTCAACTTCGATTTTGATGGCTGCAGCTTTACGTGGATGGATAGGACGGAGGCACTACCGGACTGGTTTAGCTCCAAGGTATGTCTTAATTTCATGAACAACGATAGATGGGTCGATACCTGGCATCTCTTCGTAACTCCAGGCAAAGACATCACGAAATTCCTTGAACAAAGTAATATAGGTGACAATTTCCTCTGGAGAACACGAAGCTCCAATGTGAACATTTTCAACTATCCCAGGTTTAACAGAAATATCAATGGGTATCGTGGGAGAAATATTTCTGAGGTTCCCTTCCGCAAACACATCATTTGTAGATCCGGGAACAGTTGATACAACAACAACGGTCGACGAAGTCGAAATCCGCTGGTAATTCTCGAGAGTGTGTTGTTCCAGAAACAGTATGGAACAATGATGCCCATCGTCCCAAGGTGTATTGGCCATGACGGACATAATCATCTCGTCAGTGGGAAAGACGACACGGAAAGGATCGGGAGACAACTCTTCAAGAGAGGGTGTAGAAGGTGTTGCCGATTGAATCGCAAGATAAGCAGACTCAACTGGACTTAACGGCATAACGTCGTCGAAACGAGCATGATCTCCAGGATCAGGGACTATTCAAGGGTCAAAAGACACTGGAAGTTCATAAGGAACAACAGAGATCATATTAATCGAAGCAATGGACGGGCGTAGAATATCGGGTGGTGGCGGTATGGGAAAAGTACCCATTAACGAAGAGTCTTTCAAAATACTGAATCCAACATTCTCGTAACCGGGTGGGGTTTTAGCTATAAATGACACATTTCCAGTGCGAGTATCGGAATTAAAGAAGGCAAGTTGATCAACTGTAACAACTTTTCCCTGATGAGGAAATCGTATGACATGGAAAAGTGTTGACACAACAACGCGCATGGAATCTGCCCAGCTACGACCAAGAAGAACATTATAATCTAAGGGAGCATAGAAAACTTCCACTTCAACTTGGACGGTCTTACCTTCTAGAGTGACAGACAACGAGGAAAGAACACTGTAAGGCTTAAAACCAGAGCCATTAAAGGCTTTCAAAGTGTTTTTGTGATTCCGTTAAAAGAGGAGAGCCAATGGCTTTCCAACAAGTAAGAGACATTACGCACTTATAGGCCCCCTCATCAACAACTGTGCGACAAATGTTCTTGTCGGCAACAATAACTTGTATCTGAAAAGCAAGCTGAGGAGGTAACCTTGGAACATGTTCGTCCAAGTCAAAGACTATCAAATTTGAATCTGTAGGATCAATTCTGCCTATAGCTTTCAACAGAGCCCTTCGTTGTGCAGGACAAGACTGAAGGACTTCAAGGGCAAACATCGCTGAAGGTGCTTGGGCTAGATCTTCCACAATACTATAGTTCTAGGCCGCATGAGCATAAGGATTAAAAGCCGACTTGTGAACAACACCCTTAGAGGGTCGTAGGACTGTATTGAGACTCGGTCGTTCGAGATGAAGAGGACCGTTCGTAGGTGGATTCGGTGGAGAGGGTTGTACCAGATCAGGAGGTAAATCGTCAACCTTATCCTTAGAAGGAGTATAGTCTTTGGCTCTAGTTGCGATTGCAACATCGTTCTTCTTAGAATCACTAGAGAACATCAGGACATATGATGTCGTAGAAGTAGATGGTTGGTCATGGACGACCAAGGAGGCCTGCTGCTGAGACGGGAAGGGTTGGGACAAGACTGTTGGGGTAGAAGGTTTGGGCGTTCCTTGAAGGAACTTGTTAACTTCGGCACATCGAGGACAATCCTTTGTATAGTGATCCTCACCGCAGATAAGGCAAGGGTACCACGGTTTTCGCTTATCCCTCTCTTCAATAGGAGCATTTGTAGTTTGTTCGTTCGGATTATTATTCTTGCCCCCCTTATTCTTGCCTCTCCCCTTTTTAGATTTACCTTTACCGGTCAGGGTAGATTGAACAGCATTTACCTCGGAGGTTTTACCGGCGGGAGCGGTAGGAGACGGGGCACTTTGAACGTTAGAAGATGTAGATTTAGGGGTTGTATTTGAAACAGCCTGTGAGTGGGTATGAGTAGAACCAATCACACCATCAGCTGCATGCGAGACACCTGGAGTAGTTGAAGCGCTGGAAGTACCAGGACGGGGTAGGTCAGGTAGCAAATCGTACAAAGTTCCCGTTTGCGAATAAACAAGATCAATATATTGGGCACAACTTATAGCCTTCTCCTCCGTAACAACACCACCCATGGAGATTTATTTACCAATCTCATTCACAAAGGATTTCGTGAACCATTTTGCCAGTAAATGATCAGGGAGCTCAAGTTTGATGAGACATCGTCTCCATCTCCACTCATGTATATGATCTGAGATATGAGTGCCTTTAGATTGTTTAAAAGAAGTTAAAATCTCAGTCCCAGTATCATAACGGATCGGTAACTGGTAATGTGTAAGAAAATCCATAGCCAGGGTATTAAAATCGGAGAAGAAACCTCATGATAATTCAATGTACCACTTTGCAGCTAAACCAGTAAGAGTTCTTTGAAAAAGACGTAGGCGAATGGAGTCATCCATCAAAGAATTGGACGAACACCATAAATGAAAAGTCATGACATGATTATTTGGGTCCTCTCCCGCCTTTCCATTGAACTTCGGAATATCTGATGGAAGTTTAGCAGGGATAGTAGGCCATTGAGGAGAGTGACGAATAAGATCATTTAGAATCCTAGACAAATCTGGCAAATCCAAGGTAGAAAGAAAAGGCAACTGTCGGTTTACTTGCGGGTACTGATGGCTTTGGGGTGGAAGCTCCATTGGCAGACCAGTAGGAGCATAAGAAGACTATCTGTAGAGCGAAGCTCCTGGTTGGTTCGGTGGTGGATGGATAGGGTAGTAGCCCCAAGGATTGTAACCTTGAGTTTGGGTAGGGACCTAAGGTTGAGTAGTTTGACCCGAACCCCAAATAGGATTAGTTACACCTGGATATGGTTGGCCTACAGGAGGGATAGTGGTCTGCCCCCCAGCAGATTGAGGAAAGTTTTGTAAAAGTTGATTCCAATACTGGGCCAATTGAGGAGGTATATTTTGTCCAAAAGGGGAGGTTGGTCCCCCTACCGTAGGTATAGTTCCACTTGGAAGTTGTGTACCAATCGGAGGTTGTGTGGTAACTGTGTTGTGTCTGGGAAAAGGAAAAGGAACCATACTACCCTGTCCACCAACAGGAATCTGTAAGTTTGGTGCAACAGTCGGGATAGTGCCACTATGATTAGGATTACTAGTAGGAAACAGAGGGAGTGTTGGAATGAAACCGGGAATAGGATGCCCAGGAAACGGAGGACCACCTGGAGAACTAGCTGGGGTTTGCAGAGGTGTTGGATGTCAAACATTCAACAAAGGATTCAACGCATGGTAACCAGGGGGTAAATTTGGGTTGACCTCAGGTATTCGCTGGGTATTAATAGGAGGAAGAGTAGCTGCAGTAACCTCGGTTTGGACACTCGTAGCATTAGCGAGATGGGCCATCTCAGGAGGAAGAACAAAGTGGTAAGTATTAGTCTCGAGTGCAGTCTCTGTATCAGGAGATATAGGAGGGTTGATTTCGTAGATCGGGGGTGACTCTATACCGAAAAGAAATCGACGGAAATTACCGGACCAAAAAGGATTTTGGCCGACTACACTATGAGAAGACCCAACAGTTGATTCAAAAGATGTAACAAAGGCTTCTTCAGGAGGATTTAATCGCCCAACAGGTCGTTCACCATGACGAATGCAATAGTCCTCTATAGTATTGGTAATTCGAAAATCACCTAGAGGATCATTGCGTTCTACTTGTGGAGGTGGTGTAGAAATGTCTTGGACGTCACTTATGTCCATGTGTGATAGAGTAACAAGAGGGATTTCACCCTGACGAGGAGAGTCTTCAGGGGTACCCTCAGGTGTTGTAGTATGCAAGGGTTGTGAAGCTTCCGGATGTTCTGGGGATAAACCTTCCATCCTACGTGAACGTCGTGGGGGAGCAATTGTAAACAAGTGACAAGCTTCGCAAAGAAAATCCTATGGTCAACTTCGAGAAACAAACAACACACACTAGTAAACAAAATCTAGAAGCAATCACCAAGCAAACAAAACCTTCTAATATCGAAGCCACTAGTTGGTGATGAAATCCAACGTCGTAACAACGAGACGAGAAGGGGCGGGGCTAAGGTGGAAAAGTTACATTGACGACCTGCTTAACAGATTTACGCCCTGGTGCAAGCTCCCACACATAATCATGGGTATACCCTCCAAGGAGCCTTAGTGAGTTTGATCAACGTCGATTCCAGGTACCGTGAAGACTTTCCCCTCCACAGTCACCTTGGGTAAGAACCTAGAGAGATAGGCCACTACGGTCACCACAAACAACAGTACAGCTTGGG
>JASDQU010736609.1:185058-214282 GCA_032191745.1 Picea mariana
CTTCCACTCATAATTGTGGGTATACCTCAAAGTGATCCCAGTAATACGTGCAATCTCTACACCGATGTCAACAAAGCAGGGTTAGTAACTTTGCCAACACCAATGCGACCTAGTGCTTAACCCTTGTGTTAGTAGGGCATCCCAGGACAATATGCTGCCAATGGAATTTAACACTCCCTAACTCAAGATGCTATTGTGTGTTTTTGAGATTTTGGAGAGTGTGTCTCTCTTCCTACTCCAAAGCACTAGCCTAGCTAAATGTTGGTGTAAAAGAGCCCTAGAAAAGAGTTACTAAATCAATTTTAATATTACGCAATGTTTTTAAAAGCTGTTGTTTACTCAAAGGTAACGGAAGTGAAACTCGTGATGTATGACTCTGACCCAAATAATTCAAGGATAATGATGAAATATAATCCTTTTCATTCCATGAATCCTAGTTATGGGAGAGAGAGAACATTTTCCGAATCAATCTCAATACTACAATGCAAATGCAATGCTCAATTTCCTTTCATATGTCAATGCAAACAATCCTTTATCAATGAACAATCTCTAAATGTCTTTTTCAATACTTCAATAAACTCTAAAATTTGATTTTCAATGTTTTCAAAATGACAAAAAACAAAATCTTGAAAGAAAACTTATTGTTCACTTTCCAAGAAGAACTCTAATCAATGAGGAAAGAAAATCAAACCATAAAGAATCAACAATAACAACCCAATCAACCCTTTCAACGAAAGCAAGAACCAAGAACAAAACAAAAATCTTCTCAATGCAAATGAAAAATGTTCTTTCAAACCACCAAGAAAATGAGAAAACACCAAGCACTTAACTCTCTACCAGTCACTGGTTCTCAGTCAATCAGACACATCCAACTCCAGAAGTCAGAGAGAAAGAAAATGCTAAACAGAGCCAAGAAAAGAAAGTCAAGCTACCAAGGGCAAGAAAGACCTAGTTCTAGCAAGCAAACTAAGGCAAGAGATGTATAATTCAATGATCCAATAAGCCAAAAAGACCCAATTCAACTGTTCTGAGCAATTGAAAAAGTCAAAACTTAAATTCAAAAATTTCAAAAAATAGGTTCGCAGGCAAGTAGTGGAACACAGTGCGAGAAGATAGTATTCTTGCAGGCTACCTTAATGCAAGGTGTGAACTGTTCGCACTGGACCCTATATGCAGGGTGCGAACCTGAATGGTTCTCGCAGGCTGTCAATGGACACAGTGCGAGAACTCCTGAAGATAATGAAAATTTTGAAAAAGCAAGCAAAATTCAAACTGGCTTATAGACCCAGAAGGTATCTCAGGATATCCTGAGGACTCAGACACTGACAAAACAGGAGAAAAATGCAAATAGAGTAAATGGCCACAGAAAATTCAAAAAACCATAAAGAACAAGGGAATGGCTCCCCAGTTGAGTCGCCAATTTTGTTTCAGGATTAATCCGTAAGTGCGGACACGAACCGATCTCCCCAGATCCACCTGGATCTAGAACAAAACAGGACAGAATACTACACTTTCCCTAGATCTAACCTATTGAATGAACTAAGAGATAAGGATCATGGACATACCTTATGAACGCTTTCCTTATGTCTCTGTTGTTCCAAGCTTTGCTCCAATGCTCTCGCACCGTTCAGATCACAACAGTACAAACCAATTGAAGTAAAGGCAGATTAATATATTCAATAGCTAGTCTATACATATGATCAAGGAGTTATGTAATAAAGTGACATCATCTTTATGGGAAAGGGACATATTACTGTATTGAATTAATTGAAAATGAAACTTACAACCTGAGCCTTGATGTCGTATGTCTCCTTTCGATGGCTCCTAGCTCTGACACACACAATTGCTCATGCATGAAGAAAATCAACCACTTGTGATGACCTTGCTGTTGTCTCTAGCTGATGTAGCATCAGTCCTCCATACAGTCTTGCACTATTTCTCCAATCTCTTGTTAGATTTCCTCTAGCTTGCTTAACCCTTTCTATGAGCAATCTTCTCAATATATAGGAGAAGATAGATTAGTTACTTGGATAGGAAATGATCCCAAGATATCTGGACTGCCAGCACCTGAACAACCAATTCGAAGCCAACTCATGTTTCTAGAAGATTCCCTTCTAGAAGATTCGAGATTTTTATCTTTTTCCTTCCTTTGGAGCATGTTTGCACCCTAACAGTTAATTACAGTGCGAACTGTTCGCACTCCAGCTTAATGCAGCCTGCGAGAATCAGGCATTCTCGCAGGCAGCTATATAGGTATCCTGCGAACATCCCTTAAAAGCATGATTTCTGGAAACAGACAAATGTAACTTTTCTCAGGAAAGTGTTCTTAGTGAAGAGCTTGATTTTCCATCATCATAACATTATCATACCATCATCACGATGACCAAAATTGAGGATAACAATGAGGGCATGGCCCTCTTCAGTCCATCCAACCATTTATTTATCTTTGTAATAGTATATATAGGTAGTTTACATCCGGGATTCAGAACGAATTATCTTCCCAAAGTTCCAAAAATATCTATCGGTTACAAAAGAGTAACGTACAACAACCAAACTCTTATTTTCTAGGGGACATTATAAACAAATCTGACATATTTGAGGTTTTTTTGCCTTGAAGGCCATTTGTCAATATTATTACAAAATTCTCTGTCACACACTAAATTTAGCCTGCAATCTATTTCATCTTGGTAATTTCTTCTTTTAACGTATCAAGCCATGCAGGTTGGTTTTCCCCAGTGCTTTCGACCACCTCAGTTTTTATCTCTCTATTCTAACGCTCGCTCTGTTTCCTCTTGACAACTCGTGTATGGTGTTATCCTGCATATTTGTTGATTATTAAATCTTTCATGATGGGATTTAATCTGAACTCTTCATTTTCTCCTGGCTCTCCCGAAGGATTTGTATAAAATTTCATTGCTAATATTCGAGCAACCAATTTCTCTCTCTTATTCAATGATGAATTTGTCATATTAGTTGAAAATCCTGGTTCACTGGAGGCCACTTGGTTTTTCGTATCCATTTTCCCTAGTTTTGTAGAAAACATGAACTTATCTTCCTTAGCTGAATGATTCGACCTGTGATTACCTCGTTCTGAAATAGAACGTTAATTTCCCAAAATAGAGTAATGTAACCCATCTTTTGAATGATAATCATCATTGAGTGCCAATCATGAACTACTGACAAGATTACTTGTAGGTATGTCATTTTACCACGTTTGGCCAATGTATTTCGAATGATGAGCATTCGAGTTGGTTATCTAGCGGCACTCACCTAGCATTGGACGGACGAAAAGTACTCGAATAAGTGTCGTGAGATGATTTGACCGGTCGTCACTTTCCCCTCTCCAAATGCGAACTTTAGATTTGACATATTTAATGATATTAGAACATGTGACATCGGGGTGTGGTTGAGTGGTTTCGTGCTCACCTGCTTTTCTCCTCGATATGCTTCTGAAGGTTCCATGTGTCTATGGGTTGAAACCATGGTATTTTCCATGGCCCGATCTCTAGTTCTTAACCTCCATGTTGTTTCCTTGCTCGATATGCCTCCTGACCATCGATCTCGGCTACTCAAGATATATGGCCCGTCGGGTGCCATCACTCCTACGTATCCACTAAATTTAACCATGTCCTCCAGATATGACCCCACCCACTAATCTAACACTCCTCTATATTGATTTAGCATTCCACCAAATCTCAAGACTTGGATTCCAAGAAATTATTATAGTGATAACATAGGCTCCAACTGGGGATGTTACCCTCCCTTTGAGGTAGAAAATAACTCGTAGACCAGGTGCTAGATCCATTGGGTTGTTCCCAAAACATATGTGTGTACCATGCTCCAACCTGTCACCAGTGTATGCTAAAAACTAAACTCTACAGACTACTATCCACTGGCTACTGAATATACCGCTAGAAATATGACTATATACACTACTGGAAATCCAAAAAATGCTTGACCAACAAGTTTTTTTGCACTTACCTACCCTAAAATTGTTGAAATGAATACTCAATCAAGTGATGCTAAAGTGCCAATACAACCAATCAAGCAATTGTCTTCCCTATTTTTCTTCGCTCACATCTTTCTTAAGTAGGTAGACAAATGTAAAAGATGGCAGCTGAAAGTAGAAGTTGAATCCAAAACCTGAGATTATGAATGAAACAAACTCCGCCTTCACTGCAGACTATAATAGGATGGCCACAGGATCTTGAAAATCATGAAAAATCATTTCTTCTTGATGAGCAACAACAAAAAGACAAGCCTCTTTCATAAGTGTTTGTTGCTCTTGCTCTATTTTTTCAGTTCTAGGAACACTTTCAAATGAAATGCCAACTATAAGTTTGTCTAATATTCCATGCATATCAACAAAAACATTCATACATCTTTGAACATATTTAAATATGACACCCATACTGCATCAGGGTTATCCTCTTGTTCATCAAATGGTTCTGATTTGGTTTTATTAATCTTCTGGAAATTTTCTTGAGTATTGTCATTTTGTATTTGAAATGAATGAATGTAAATACGTTTCTTCTCATAATATTATTTCAAATGTGAAAAGAGAACATCGTGTACTATTTCACAGTCCAGACTTCCCATGGATGCATTTTCAAAACCACAATTTTTAAATGAATCAAACAAAACCACCGCCTCTTCATTATCTTTCTATCTTCCTATATTACATTGTTTTGTTTCTTTCTTGAAACTCTATGTAATTTGTTTGTTCACTGCTTGAAGTTTCCATAGATGCAGTTTTAGAATTCTCATCCATGTCTAGGCGATTTAGAAATTGGACCACCACATCATTCTCAGGGGAAGAAAGGAAACTTTGAAACACTTTGCCTTGCTGAAAATATTGTTTCATACTTATATTAGTTTAAGAGGGAGGAAAATAACCTTTAACAACAATTTCTTGATCAACTTCATCTTCTTTTTCAAGATGATAATTGAGCACAGGCTGCAAATTTGAACTGAAATAACCTTCCATGTAATCAGCTGCATGATCATTAAATGTATGAGAAGGTTGTTGGTCTTCTTCATAGATAACAATTTGCTCATGAAAAATAGTGCCATTGTGAATGCAATCAGACTTTCCTTGTTCCTCTGTTATCTCATGATTTGCTTTCAACAATTCAAAACAAGAAAAACATAGAGGAATATAGTTTTCATTTTCAAGTCCATTTCTTTCTGAATATTCTACATCATGTCTAGAGGATTTCCGATTTGAAATATTATAAACATTTTGTTTCAGCAATTTGAAAAAAGAAAAACATAATGGCAAGGTTATTTCACCTGATTCAAAACCTTCTTCGTTTTCTTCACTAATGTCATATGAAAAAATTTCAATTTCTTTGGATGGCTGAACACACTCATTTTCAGATTCATCTTTGACCAATGGATGCAATTTTGAATTGACAAGACCTTCTACATAACAAGTAATAGGGTCATCAACCATATGAGAAGATCGCTGCAATATCTAGTCAATTTGTTCAGGTGAATCAGTGAGATTTGGCCTCAACACACATTCATCTGCTTCAATGATAAGCTTAGAATTTTCTTTGAATAATTTAAATGAAGAAAAACATAAAGGTAAAGAATGGCCTTCAGTTGATTTAGTACTTTCTTCTTTGTAATTGTGATATGTAGGCTGATTGCTCTCATGGCACTGCTGAAAAGGGACATTTTATGATAGAGAACATACATATAGTTGTTCTAGGAAGTCAACATCACAATCATCATCATATTCATCATATATAGGAAAATCAACAACATCTGCGATGTCATCTAACAAGAAAAAACTTATAACATCGACCTGCTCTTCAACAAACTGATTTGAAAACTCATTTTTTTTTACCATCTAAAAATTAATACATAAAACAATCAGCCCCCTACTTATCATGGAATGGATCAATACCTCCTCGTTCAACAAGTGGATATAAATTTTTGCAAAATCATTGGCATTAAAAACTTCGTGAGGGCATATGATATTATCAACTCTATGCTCAAGATTCCAATCAACTGTTTTCTGTTCATATTCAATTTCATGTCCTTGAACATCCGACCCCTCATTTCGAATCTGTTCACATGCTTGGATATTTTGTTGAATATCCTGAGCATCATTAAACATTTGTTGTAAGGACTTAGGTCTTTTTTCCATCAGAAGGAAAGACAAATCTAGATGAAGGGTTGTTTTATAATGGATCATGGCAGCAACTTCAGTGGGTTGAATCTCTTTGGGAAAATTGTAATAGATGTTGGAAAACCTTCTACTAAATATAGAAACAACTTCATCACTCTGCCTTTTTAAGGCATAGAACTCTGTAAGCTGTAGATCCAAATATTTCTTCCTGCCCCAAAAATTAAAAAAAACATTCTACAATTCCTCACATGAGCTAATTGTCTCTGTCTGCAAATGTTTAAACTAGTCTTTGGTGTCCCCTTTCAAGGATTGAGAGAAGATCCTCATACAAACATCCTCATGGTCAATCTCAAAAAAATATATAAAATGCTCAAACCCTTGGATGTGTTTTTCAACTGATATGGCATCAGGTTCCCCATCAAACACATGTAGGTACTCATAGTACTTTGGAGAAAAATTATGTAGGATGTGAGGTAACTTTAAGGGTCTGTATCTATGCTTAGTTTTAGAGGGTGTTGGATCAAGTACAAGAGGTGAAATATCCGTTTTTGTTTCATGAGGCTCATCAACTTGATCATGGTTATCATATGGTTCAGGTGGGAGATTTTGATTGAAGTCAGTAATAAACTGAGGATTTATTTGTATAATCTCAAGAGGAGGATATGCAATTTTAGTATAATCATGATCATTATTTGCATGTAGTAGGTGAAGGAAATTTTGTCTAGCTTGTTCAGGAAAGGACCAGAGGCAACTTACAATAAACAATAAAATTCCTTGGAAAACAATCCAATTTTAAGTACTTGTTTTCTTCCATAATGCCTTTTCATACCTTTGTCAAGGGATCTCATCTTCCAATGGAGTATCTGCATTAAATTGGAAGCTTGAGTGGAGTTTCCAATAATGTTTTGGAAGCTGGATTCTACATCGAGAGTGGATTCACCATTGAAAATTTAAATTTCTGGATTCTTCTACCAGTGGAATCACCTTCAAACTGATTTTTGATGTGTGGAGTCACCAGAGTAGGAATACAACCAACATGTGCCTAAGTGTCTGCTGCTCTCAGAACTTAGAACTCATTCATGTCATTCTTCCCAGGTAAAATTTTCCAATTTCGTCCCCGACAACAACACTAGAATGTTAGCACTCTGTAAATTTTGTCCGGTTGAATAAACAAATGACAGAGGTAACTATTTCAACCTACTTTAGAGTTTGGCCCTAGCCTGCTCAACTCAAAGAGGGATCTCTCGTGTCACTAGGTATTTCTTTGATAACCAGTGGCTAGATTTGGTTTGTTTGGGGGTACAGTTGTTGGCAAAGGAAAGGGAGTGACATTTTTGGCTATGGAGTCAAAAATGAATAAAGCAGTGGCAGGCCATTAGAACTATCTAGAGGTGAAAGGATAAATGAGGCAATGAGTCTGAGTTTTTAAAACTAAAATATGCATGGTCAAAGAGGAAAATGGAAACAAATAACTGCATCAGAGCATATTGAAATGAATTCTGAATTAGTTAAGAAGAGTATTACATCATTTAAATTGCTAAGTCGAGAGTGTCATAAGATGAATTCCGGACTCTTAACTCTCCAATTTAAAAGAGGAAAATGTAAATGGGATTTCAAAGACACGAGAAATACACACTATGAGAGAAAATTGAAGTCATATCACAACCATCAGAATCTTTTCATAAATAGTTCAAAACACTTCTACATTGTATATTCACTTTAGCTCCATGGATTTACAAAGTCTTCCTGCTACGAGGGTAGGCTCCTCTTCGGTCTGTCCAACCATTTATTTATCTTTGTAATAGTATATATAGGTAGATTACATCCGATATTCAGAACGAACAATCTTCCCCAAATTTCCAAAAATAGTTGTGGGTTACAAAAGAGTAACGTACAATAATCGAACTCCTATTTTCTAGGGGACGTTATAAACAAAACTGACATATTTGAGGTTTTTTGCCTTGAAGGTCATTTGCCAATATTATTACAAAATTATCTGACACACTAAATTTAGCTTGCGATCTATTTCATCTTGGCAATTTCTTATTTTAACGTATCAAGCCATGCAGGTTGGTTTTCCCCAATGCTTTCAACCACCTCAGTGTTTACCTCCGTCTTCTAACACTTTCTCTGTTTCCTCTTGACAACTCGTGTATGGTGTTCGCCTGTGTATCTGTTTATGATTAAATACTTCATGATGGGATTTAATTTGACCTCTTCATCCGCTCCTGGATCTCCGAAAGGATTTGTATAAAATTTCATTGCTAAGATTCGAGCAACCAATTTATCTCTCTTCTTCAATGATGAATTTGTCATATTTGTTGAAAATCCTGGTTCACTGGAGGCCACTTGGTCTGTCGTATCCATTTTCCATGGTTTTGTAGAAAACATGAACTTATCTTCCTTAGCTGAATGATTCGACCTGTGATTACCCTGTTATGAAATAGAACGTTTATTTCCCAAAACAGAGTAATGTAACCCATCTTTTGAATGATAATCATCATTGAGTGCCAATCATGAACTACTGGAAATATTACTTGGAGGTATGCCAGTTTATCATGTTTGGCCAATCTATTTCGAATGATGAGCCTTTGAGTTGGTTATCTGGTGGTGCTCACTTGGCATTGCACGAACGAAAAGTACTTGAACAAGTGGCGTGAGATGATTTGACCAGCCATCACTTTCCCCTCTCCACATGCGAACTTTAGATTTGACATATTTAATGATATTAGAACATGTGACATCGGGGTGTGGTTGAGCGGTTTCACGCTCACCCGCCTTTCCCCCCGATATGCTTCTAGAGGTGCCATGTGTCTATGGGTTGAAACAACGGTGTTTTCCCCGACTTGCTCTCTAGTGCTTAGCCTCCATGTTGTTTCCTTTCTCGATATGTCTCTCGACCGTCGATTTGGGCTACTCAATATCTATGGCCTGTCGGGTCCCATCACTACTACGTCTCCGCCAAATTTAACCCTGTCCACCAGATATGACTCCACCCGCTAATCTAACACTCCTCTATACTGATTTAGCATTCCGCCAAATCTCAAGACTTGGATTCCAATAAATTATTATAGTGATAACACATCCATCCCCAAATTAGTCAAAACTAGATGGATAGGTGGTATATGGTTTTTGATAAACCTCCTTGCAATAACAGGGAGATGCCCTTACATTTTCTGAGAAAATTATGGGCTGAGCTTATTTTGGGTAAGCATGTCAACTACTTGGATATGGGTGACTTCCAGGGGGTGGGTTGAGGGTCCACACAGTATCGACAACATGCCAGGCACAATCCCATGTTAGGTCTACATCCCCCCAAACAAAGGCCTGATCTTCCTACCCAACATCCTCCTATTTCATAGAGATTGAAACATGTACAACTAGCCATTTCATCATTGAATCATATCCTAGTGCAACAAAGTAGCTTTGTTGCACTATATTGGCAAGAGGTACCTGTCAGTGACATTGATAGAGGAGTTGGAGCTTCATCATGCACATCAAAGTACAATGAGGAGAGGGCACATGGATATAATAGTCATCCATGTGAACCTCATAGATGTTAAAGCTAAGGGAAGACATGCTATGGACCTATAGAGCCCAGTGGACAACATAGATTCATGGAGGAAGTTAGTATCTTAACCCTCTCTATGTTATTAATTGTTGTATATTTATTTTGTATTCTGTCTATTTATATAGATTTTTTATTGTATGTTGTTTTTCATTTGTTACGTCAGAGAAGTAGACCCTCTATGTTGATGGATGCACTAGTGCCTAGCCCCACCATTGATGCAATAATAGAGGCATCCTACTCATTGGGCACACCACACACACAGATATGTGTCATAGTTGATAAATTCACCATCGTCATTTCTTTATTTTATGGCATCCTCAAATTTTTAATGTTCTTATGTTTCTACAGGATTTGGGACTAGGCGATGTCGAGGAATGTCCATCTGGGATGGACAAGTCACCTACATCATAGGTACCATGTGTATAGTTAAATATCGTATAATTCTCAAATTTTTTGTGTATATGTTTTTGAATTTTACTATTTGGTACTAATAGTTCAATATTATTAATATGTATGTAGGATGCATAAATATTTGCTATATAGAGTACTACTGCACTCCCTGGGCACCTGGGCCTTTCTTCTGGGTTACCTTTATCCATGCCTAGGGAGTTTCAATCACTTCTACAACTTGTGGGGTTCTATTGCAACCCACCCCCAACTTCCGTCTTATTACACGCATCCTCATTGGATTCACACACAGGTCACCCATCTGCGCCACCTCTTCCATTGCACCCATCTCCAATGGATGTACTTGTATGCCACCCACCCCCACCACCATTTCCATCGGCCCCATCCATCGAGGCTACCATAGTAGAGGTCTCCTCGGAGTAGGTTGTACAACCTAGTGATCCTTTTGCCAGCGAATCTCCATTGAGGCCCAAGATATTCATGGTGAGATAATGTGTTGATGATATTTTTTTATGTATCCTGAATTTGAGTTTACACATATTTGTTTAACTTTCTTGACTTGATCCTTGTAACTAATGTAGGGTGGCATTTCAAAGAGATTGGGGTCATGGAGGAGGGTAACACCCTCACAATTGACAGTAGCATATGCGGTGAGTTGTCTTAGGTTAAATTACAAAGTATCATTTTGTATGTCTATTAATCCAGTGAGGAAAAAAACTTATAACATTGTTTTGTCTTTGTGTAGTCTCTAGAGTGTCGAAGCACGCCCAAGCCTAGAACCACTCAAGGTGCTTCCTCAATAAAGAGAAGAAATATAGATTTCCAGGATGCTCCTTGTTGATGTTTGGACAACATCGGAAGACATTCTCTTAGATTAATAATCAATACTATAATTATTGATTATTAAATAATATATATAATAAGTAAATGATAATAATAAATATTTATTGATTATCCAAGGGACACATCCTTTCATGTATGGTCACCATATGTTCTATATATATGGAACACTCATCATTGTAATAATATATCGAATATACATATCATTCTCATTTGAAAAATCAACATGGTATCAGAGCGAGACTGGGATTGACTCCTTCACAGGAGGGCCCAAGAAAATGAGAGTAGAGTAAAATGTTGGGAGTGTTACATTTATGGGTTTGTTACAATCTCCATGTGCAACATATTTACTTTTTAATCCTACCTAAATTATAGAAATAATTCCATAAATTATGGTGGGCGGTAATTTCTAGTAAAAATGTCTAATTACCTAAATATGAGGAATGTACTTCATATTTACTTCTACCTATATTTATGCAAAGAATTGCATGAATTATGGAGGAAAAATTTAACAAAGTCAAATGCTATGTGGATGGATTATAACCAAATTAATCTTTGGGTAGTTAAGGAGGTAGTCTCCAACTATTTATAAGAAAGAAAATTAAATATTACTATAAAAAGACACTTGAAAGACACAACAATAGACACACACATTTTTTCTCTCACACACGTGGGGTAAGTGATATAAGGAAGAGACTAAGAAGTTGAAATTTTGAGTTACTTAGTGATGTTCTAGTGTTTAATAAAGTAATATCGTATATCATTCGAAGTAATTACCACTTGCGGAAAATTGTGCTTGTTTAATTTAACACAACAAAATCAACATGGTTAGCCGTATGACATCGAGTATATGATGGATGTGTGTTGGTATCCATATGACATCAAGTATATGATGGATGTGTGTTGGTAGTCATATGACATAGAATATATGATGGAGTGTGTTGGTCATAGTAGAAGACATATTATTTGGAGGGTCACTGTATATAGTTGTGCACAAGAGAAATTGACCTCCTCTAGGAGATGTTTTTTGTTGTTCTTGTTTCTTGTTCCGGGAAGGTCACAGGTAATGGCTCTGAGAAGGAGCCATAATGATGTTCATAGGAGGAAGACATGGAGGGAAAGACCTTCCAACATGATATCAAGGAGAGACATTTCCATGCATGATGCTCAGAGATAGAAAGTCTCTAGGAGCAATGTACCTCTCAGGACGGGACCATGCTAGATAGAAGAGATAGTTCCAATGATCATGGATACAACGAGTCAATACCGACTGTAGCACAACTATGGTAGATCCAATAGAGGAGGAAAACACATTGTGAGACTTAGATGGAGAAGGTTGAGCCATGATATGTTGAGGAAGCATGCATGGAAGCAATTCCAGTGTATGTAGAGGCACTTCCAAAGAGGGAGGAGATACTACATTCAGAGGGAGAAGATATTGAGTTACCTCCAGAGAAGGAGGAAGAGATACCTTTAGTTTCAAAGTGAGTAGAGATAGAAGAGGAGTCACGTCCAGCTCCAAAGGGAGTGTTGATGTTTTTCAGCTTCGTGAAACATTGGCTTCATGAGGGAACCTTGATATATCAAGTATGTTCCAAGATGACTTAGCATGATCAACATTTACCTATGTTTCTATGGGAAAAGGAATCCATGACTGTAGTGTATGTTTAGAACATAAGTCCTCATAAGACTTTGAGTAGCATGATGCCCGAGGAGGCCTTCACCGAAGTGAATCTCGAGGTTGGACACTTCAGGATATTTGGGTGTCTAGTATACATTCATGTACCCAAGGAGAAAAGGATCAAGCTAGACCCTTCAGGAAGAAATGGTACATTTGTGGGGTACAATGAGTCTTCGAAGGCATAAAATATATACATCCCTATTCAGAGACAGATTGACGTGAGAAAATATGTTACATTTGAGGAGGAGATATCCTTTAATAGATCTATAGGATCTCACATGGAGATTGATCCAATTGATCCCGTTGATCTTGTAGCTCTAGTTGATGTTCCTAAGGATATTGTAGTAGGTCGGAAGATACCTACATGGGATCGTCAAAATAAATAGGAGGCAGAAGGATATGCAGCTTCTCATGGTACCTTTCGAGTGAGAAAGAGACCTCAAAGATATTCATGCTATGCCACAACTATGAGCCACATCATTCATTTTGATCCTTTCTATTATGAGGAGGTAACTAGTCATCCAGTATGGAGAGATGTCATGATGGAGGAGTATCAATCCATCAATAAGAATGATGTGTGGGATATTGTTCCGAGACCTGAGGAGAAGTCTGTAGTTACTTCCAAATGGATCTACAAGATCAAACACATAGTTTACGGAAGCATYGAGAGGCACAAAATGAGATTTGTTGCTAGAGGATTCTCTCAGGTGGAGAGACTATATTATGAGAAGACATTTTCTCCTATTTCTCGATACACTTCTATCRGATGATTATTTCCCCTGAAACATCCATGGGTTGGAGAGTACATCAGATGGATGTAAATACAACCTTTCTCAATGGAGGGATTCAGGAAGAAGTATACATCGAGTAGCCAGATGGTTTCGTGATACATGAGAAGGAGTCTCTTGTGTGCAGGTTGAAGAAGGCCTTGTATGGACTCAAGCAACTACCTCAACTTGGTATGTGAGGATTGATTGACACTTGATGATTTTGGGCTTAACCAAAAGTGTTTTCGATCCCATCCTGTACTATAAGACTATTAATGGTGAGTCCCTGATTTTGGTCCTCTACGTTGATGATTTATTCCTCAACGGTACAGAGAGCCTTATTGTTGAATGCAAGTATGCGTTGGCCTCTATGTTTGAGATGAAGGACCTTGGTATGATGCACTACTTCTTGGGAATATAGGTGTGGCAAAGAACTGATGAGATCTTCCTGTTGTGAGTGGGAAATCCCTCTACGGACTAGCACTTAGGGTTAGATTATGCATGGAGAAAAGACCTAAAGATCTCTACTTTCTACCGTCGTCCCAGACCTAATTCCCATTATTCTTAAGAAAATACATAGTTAAATGAGCATACCTTATTATGGGTGTTTGATGTAGATCCCTCCTTATGCTTGATCATTTTTTGATTGCAGCTCTCCTCCCAAGGATGACCTGCATTCACATAAAACAAACAACCAACTCCGCATGCATTTGATCTATAGATTAATGGGTTAGATATTTCAATAAACAAGTATACAATAAATCATAAAAACCTCATATGGTGGGATGCTAAAAGTATCTCTTTATTATTAACTTCAACAAATCAACTTACAATGATGAATCCCGCCGCTGCTCCACGAACCTGGTCTTGGGCTCCTCTTCTACTGTCCTCCAACTTCTTTGCTCTGTATCTCTTCTTGCACAAGGATGGCTAAAGGGTTGGGACAAAGGGAATATGCAATTGGGTATAGTTTCTTTACTATGATTCTCCTCTTCCAAATGGGACCCCTAACCCTTCTTTTATAAGCTAGAAGAAGCTAGGTATTTGGGCAAACCCTCGGCCATGCATGGCCGAAAGGTTCATTTAACTCACCCAAAGATGTGTGTTCCATCAAAAAATTTCCTTTTTTTGTGCTTTTGTAAGTACACGCGGGTTGTTTTGGGTCAGCGAGCGTGTACACGCGTGCAATAATAGAGCAGGGTGCATGGGCCTTTAAAAAAAGTGTTTTTAAGAAGAAATGTTTAGCAGTGTTTTGGCAAAGAAGGAATCTGAGATGGCCTGATGCCAGGTAAGCTTGTATGGTGAAAATTAGGGTTATAACAGATGCCCCCTAATGTGTGAGGTCATAAGATCATTTGATGGTCGAAATACATTACCAATCTTTACTGATGTGCCGAACAAGTGAGCCCATGAAACAGAAATCAGGAGGCATCATCTGCAAAAATAACAATTGTCTCACCGAGGCGAGCATACCCATGCTCGGGATAGAATAAACGCATGGCTACCAATCAAATAAACTATAGATCAATGTCATATAACTATATAAAGTGTAGCCGCGAACAATACACAGTGGAGATACATCTCGAAATCAAAAAGATATACATGTAGAGTATCCATCTTCTTAGAAGCTGATAAGGCCTGATCGTTGGAGATGAGGTCTTCAGAGCTTGAGAAACAACTTCAAAATCTTCAAAACTCAGGTAGGAGTGTAATATGATTGTATGACTTCACTATCTAGAGGTCTTCGATGGCTCATCGGTCATGGACTAGAGAATCTTGATGATCAGACTGAAGGCTTCATTGATTTCAAACAAAGACTTGATTAGATGTTCAGGATGGTTGGGTATGAGGGAAAGAGACAAACTGTAGAGGGGCCGAATCAGTCTTGGTAAAAACTTCTCTTGGACAATAGAATGACAAAATGATGAGACTCAGGCAGCATGGCATTAATCATAAGTTCACGCGACAGGAGGAAACACAAACTCTCCATATGTTTGGAAGAATAACCAAATGGAGGAGGACACAACTCTATGTAGCGAGAACAACTTCCTAAGGTTATATTAAATCCCAAAGTTTGACGAACAAATAGACAGATGTGCTTTATCCAAGGGTGACTTATTGTGCTGCCAATATAGAAAATACTTTTCCCTTCCTCTTTTTGGGGTATATTTGATTTTTTTGTCTTTTTCAATGATTTTGGAAAAAAGAATAAAGGAATGTTACGTTACAATGGAGGAACGAGTGTTACAAACATATAATTTCAAGGCGTAAGGACAAGACTGATGTTTAGAATAATGATACTCGGGAAAAATCATCCGGGGGCCAAGGGTGTTAAGATGAAGAGGAAATGTGCTACAAGGATTGCATATAAGGTATGATTCAGATGGTTGAGTTGGGAGGAACATGGAGCTAGCATTTAGACCAAAGACGTAGGTATGCAAACATGGTTAACAAAACACACAATGGTAACCTCCTTCGATGTAAGTTTAACGAGCCCAGAGAAGGTAAGCTCGGTGGTTTTTCATATTTAGAGAGTCTAAAAAAACGTAAAAGGAGACTCCATTGGGGTACCTTTTTCGAAGATAGTCTAGTCGGTTCGGAAAAGGGGTAAAATAGCACCGACAAGACGTCTATTCAAAACCATTTTAATGAGTGTGAGAAAGACAAGATCACTCGACCATTTTTTCATTTTTAAGGAGTGTGAAAAAAGCTTAATTATGGACTCCGTCAGGAATGTTCTTTTGGACCAGTTTAACGAGTGTGAGAGAATAAGGTCACTCGACGATCTTTTCAATTTTAGGGAGTCTAAAAAGAGCTTAACTATGGACTCAGTGGGGGTTCCTTTTTCGTAGATTTAGTCCCCCAGTCCCGAAAAAGGGTTAAAATGATACCTGAGAGTACTCTTCTAGAGAACTAAAGTTCCATAGAGTATACCTTTGTTCGTACAGTTGACCATCCAGACCGAAAAAGGGGTAAACTACCACCGGAAAGATGTGACTTCAAATTTCAGTTTTAACGAGCGTGAAAGGCCACAAAATCGCTCAACAATCTTTTCATGTTTAGAGGGTTTGAAAAGGGCTTAAAAGAAGACCCGTTATATCTTTTGGGACTCCTGAGGGTGAGGTCAAGAGTGAAAAAGAATCATGCAAATGAGGCTCAAACTCATAATCAGGAAAAAAAACAAGGACTTCCAAGCCTACAGTGATTCGAGTCCGCATGGACACCATAATGCAACCAGGATCTACCTAGGGCATCCATGTTCCAGTAATATCTACCACCAACTTGCGACACTTCTAAAGCAACAATGATGGTTCTGTGTCGCAACCTGATGGGATCGATCCTATGGCAAAGGAAAAAAGACAACGAGATACAAAATTTAGGGTAGAAACCTAACCTACATGCTCAAGTTGATCCTCGAAAATGTTTTCCATGGACCGTCGAAAATTAGAAAAAACTCCAAAAAATTGTCTCGATACCCGATCATACCCCCCCAATGCAACTCATGAATCACTCTAAATAGTTTTTGGTTTGAATAAAATGATAAGGGAGACCAAAAAAGTGACAAAAAGAGGCCAAAAAGTCTATAAATAGAAGCTGACAGCTGATTATCACCATTGCTGATTTGGAATTGACTCTGGAGCAAAAAAAAACCCCTTTGATAAAAGCGGTGATTCCGAGAGCTACAGTGGATGAAATGACCATCTGTTTGGACCAAGTAAGTACAAAATCCCTTATCTTGCATTTTAAGTCTTTACTTTTGCATTGGGTTCCATTTTTTAGGGGGGCGTCGACCTTAAAAAGTTCGGCCCTAGGTCCACACGGGTTGTATCAGGATAGGCCGCGTGTACATTCAGGCAGAGTAAACTCTGTACGTGTGTACACATGACTGTTAGCATTACAGCCCACGTGGACCCCCTTATTGAACGAAAAAATCTTAAAAACAAGGATTAACCCTCCTGAACCTTGATGTTTTGCAGGATGTATGTCCACTGGAGAGAAAGAGAGCATGAGGAGGTAAGTGAGTTGGTTGGGGAAGACCCCAATGCTGTGGTTGCCTTGATGCAATGTGGGTTTCTCAAGTTCTTCTTATGTCATTTTATGCAGGCACAACCTAGGCTACTGACTGCCTTGGTTGACTATTGGCATCCGAATGCAGAAGCATTCATGTTAGAGGGGCAGTCACTGGTGCCCACGACCGAGGACATATATTTTTTCACTGGCCTCTCTAGGAGAGGGGAACCAGTCAACTTTCATACTTTTCCTTTGGGGCCACATAACATAGAGGAATTGATAGGCCTTTACTGTGCGACTGATACAGACCACTCGAGCTCACAGGTGCCCATAAGCAAGATTACTGACTTATCGCTACAGACGATAGTGTTGCTTATTGGGAGAATTATTGGTTCTGAAGCTCTACATCATGCGTGCCGGGCATAGATGAACTGTGTAGTCCAGTGCTTAAATGCACAAATATTTGATTGGAGCACCACATTGTTAGAGTGTATGAAGAGGTAGTTAACAGATTGCTGATTGTGGACGCAGAGGAACTTCGGGTTCGGGACCGTTCTATGATCTTTCTTCTTTGAGAGAGTTTCGAGCTTTAGTCCTCGAGTAGTGGTACGAGGCCATCAAGCCTCTCTTCCTGCTATGTGTAGATGGGCAGTGTTACTGCCGGGACAAGGTGGCGGAAGGACCAATGAGTCCTTCGACGATGACTTCTTCGCGTGGTTGTCGCGACAGATCCCGGTTATAGAGGATTACCCCTATGTCGGGATTGATTTCTCGAGAGACCCTGAGATACCAGTACCTCCTGGTGAGGAACGAGGAGAGATGGGTAAGTTTACTTCATTGTTTTTCTTTTTGTAAAACATATGTAATTTTTATGTTGTTTTTGTTATATATCATTTTTTTTTATATACCAGAGTATTTGATGGTTATGTGTTTTTTGCATGCAGATGTGGGACTAGTACGACCTGCGGACTATGCCAGGAATAGGCGTCATCCTCGGCCAGGGGTCGCACCTGCCGCCACCGGGGGACCAGCAGCAGCAGGAGATCTTCTAGTCGGGGAGGCTGAGAGGGTGTTGAGATGAGTCAAGCAGAACTTTACTGCGCTCACTTGCATGGTCCCTATGGCAGAGATTGAGGACCTTCCACCATCGATGCAACCTCATGTAGTGGGGGCACCACGGACTTGGGTCTGATTGTTTCGGCGTTTATCCAACATTGTAGATCAGTACAACAGGGCCCACAGGCCCCGACTTTAGTTAGGATTTTCGCGTGCCGAGAGCACTACTTGTATATATTTCTTGAGGGCATAAGCCCCATGACTCGTTATTGGTCATATTTTTGAGGTGCTTGCATCCATCTATGTACTCTGGTGACTATGATGTTATATATGGATTTTTATGTATTTTTGTGTCTTATGGATCATCGTTGTTTTTGCAAAAAATGTATTTACATGTTTATGTGTATGTCCTTTCATATGTGTGCAAGATGCCAATCTAAAATTTGATTATGTAGGGTATTTGTAATTTGGTTTAAACTCCTAGGAACATGAAAATATGTAATATAATCAAAGCTTCATTCTAAGAAACACACCTTAAGGAATCGTCGGTGTAACGTTAGATCATGAACACGATAAACTCTATTTAACTGAGACACAAATAGCTGAGCATCGAGGTAGACCTGGAGATGAGAGATACCAAATGACAAAGCATCATGAAGAAACTCAATAACTACACTGTACTCGGCGACATTGTTTGTGGTGTCACCTAAGAATATACCTTCGGAAGATAATAACTGGCCTCAAGGTGTAAAAATTACCCAAGCTGCGGAGGCAAGCCTTCGAGTGTGTCGGCTAGCACCGTCTGCGTACCCAATGAACACCTTAGGTTCACTTTACATCTTCCACAGTGATGAAAGATAGATCAAAACGACGCGTCCATAGCACTAAAAAACTAGAAAGTAATAATACAAAGACTATACATATGTTACAAAAAGTTACCCATGGTAACCTGCCTATGAGTAATACTTCTTGAGGTAGAGTTCATTTCTAGGCTCTGCCAAAGCTATCCCTTCAAAATAAACAAGACGATAAGCACCTTTTTTTAGAACCTCATTTATGATGAAAGGTCTGAACCACATGGGTTTGAATTTTCCTGCCCCCAGGGGGTCCTTATCTTGGTCGTAGACCAGGACAAGGTCGCTTTCAGTGAAAATCTGAGGGCGAACAGACCTATCATACTAACACTTGAATTTATGTTTGTGAGCCTCATTGGCCAGGGCCGCATCACGATGCTTCTCATTGAGATACTCCAGGTATAATAACCGCTCTTCAAGTGGAGAAGTGTCTGGCAATAATTGTACTGCCAATTTTAGAGACATGATCTGACATTCAATAGGAAAGACTGCCTCCAAACTGTAAACGAGTTGGAAAGGTGAGAAATCGGTTGCAGTCTTAATAGATGTTCGATAAGCCCATAATGCTGAGTATAACATCAAATGCCAATTTGACTTGGCTAAGTTGATCATTCGTTGTAGAATGGTCTTCAGAGTTTTGTTCACAACTTCCACCTGACCATTTGCTTGGGGGTAGTAGGGTGACAAATGTTCCTGCCATAAACCAAGCTTTGACATTAACTTGGTCATCATCTGGTTTTGAAAGTGACTTCCATGGTCAGTAACAATCTCGCTTAGGATGCCAAACCTTGCTATTATCTGGTTGAATAAAAAGAGAGCTGCAGTCTCTCCATCATATTTAAATGTTGGCATAGATTCGACCCACTTCGTGAAATAGTCTACAACTACGATGATGTAACGTTGCCCCCTTGCTGAAGGAGGGTTGCATGTAGTATAATCAATCCCCCACTTGGTGAAGGGACCAACTATGATGACAGGAAACATGGGAGCGGGATGTGCCCTCATCTTTCGAGAGAATATTTGGCATGGGTGGCACTTCTTGAATGATTTGATACAATCTTTGATTAGTGTTAGCCAGAAGTAACCTGCTCGTAGAATCTTTTGGGCTGTTTCCAACCCAGACAAATGACTGCCACAGGCTCTGGTATGGAAATTGTTAAGCACGATAACTTCTTCTTCGTGAGTGAGACATCGGTGTAGGATGCAGTCTACACCTCTCCGATACAATGTATCATCGAGTATGAGATAATTCTTAGCCTGATGGTGTATGCGTCGACACTTATCACGAGAAGAAGAGGTGGGCCACTTCAAAGTCTCTAGATAGATAAGCATATCTCCATACCACGGATCCGAAGAGGTGATAAAAAACATATCTCCTCTGATAGGAGACTCTTCGGGAACAAGATCACCTAACTCAACCGGAAGTTCCGAAATAAGTTCTGCGAAGACCAATGACCTTTTGGATTTTTTGAAATGAAATCTAAGTTAAACTCTTGGAGAATGACTATCCATCTACTAATATTTCCGCCTATTACCTGTCGTGTCAACATGTACTAAAATGGATTCACAACAACAATGACGGTGGTCTTGCGAAACAGAACATAATGACGGAACCGTTGAATAGCATGGATTGCTGCCAACACAAGTTTTTCGATATGAGAATAATTGAGTTCCGTTCGTACGAGGCCTCGACTCAGGTAATAGATGACATATTCTGAGAACAATTCATGTTCCTGAACTAAGACCATGCCAATGGTTGACTCTGCTGCAGCCAAATATAATAAGAAATCCTTGTTATAGTTAGGTGGACGGAGCAAAGGGGCAGTTGTGAGGGCATGTTTCAATGCGGTGAAAAAGTGTTGAGCAACATCGTCCCAATGAAAAGGAACACCTTTATTAAGTAATAACATAAATCCCTTGGTGATCTCAGCATAGTTATCGATGAATCGTCTTAAAAAATTTGCCTTTCCCTGTAGACTTTGAAGTTGAAGAATTGTGCGTGGGGGAGGCAACTGAATTATTGCCTCAACCTTGAGAGGATCGACCATGATCCCTATTGTTGACACTATGAAACCTAAAAAACGTCCTAATGTTATGCAAAAGCTTCACTTGTTGGGATTCAGGCGAATCTGGAAGTAGCGAAAATTCTCAAAGATAAGTCGGAGGTGTGTGGGATGATCCATTCTCTTGTGAGATCAAGATGCTAAATCATCTAAATAGGCCTCGACTATATGCTTGAGGTCATGGAAAGCAAAAGACATGGCCCGCTGAAAGGTGGCTCCAACATTTTTGAGACCAAAAGGCATCTTACGATATGCGAATGTACCCAATGGACAAATGAATGTTGTTTTGTGTTGGTCTTCGGGTTTGATTTGTATTTGGTTATATCTCGAAAAACCATCCATGAAAGAGAAGGCCTCGCAACCCGCACATTCATCAATTATCTAGTCGATGAATGGTGTGGGAAAATTATCTTTGGGACAGATCTTGTTCAAATCACGGAAGTCTGTACATACACGAATTGTGCCTTGTTTTTTATTGATCGACATGAGGTTTGACACCCATTGGGTCAAATGGATAGGATAGATAAAAACGTCTTTTAGCAGTTTCTCAACCTCAACCTTAATGGATGATTCTTTCCTGGGGTTAACTAGACGAATATTCTACCATACAGGCTTGGCATCTGGATAAGTTGTGATTTCATGTTCAACTATTTTTGTATCGATGCCTGGCATTTCCTCATAAGACTAGGCAAAAACATCACAAAATTCTTTAAATAGATCTGTGTAGATTTGAATCTCTCTGGGGGAGCAGTCAGCTCTGATGAAAACATTCTCCATGACGCCAAGGGTTCTGGTGATATTGATCAGTATGGTTTCAGTGATGGTTTCCATATTACCCTTAGCATAGACATTGTGTATAGCTCAGGGATTAATAGGACTAGTCATATCTCCAGTCATAGTGAAGGTGAATTCTTCGGCCTCGATTCTACTTAACTCTAGGAGAAAGTATGATCTATGATGAAGATCATCCCATGGTTTGTTTGGACTAGTCATTGCTTCAAGTACTACTTCGTCAGAGGGAAAGACTAAGTCTAACGAATCGGTGTTAGCGAGAGAACCTTGAGCCCAAATAGGCTCTAGAAATGGATCGAACTCTTGTGAAGGAGTTGGATTTGGGTTGGCTGAAGCTTGCTGGACTAAAGAGTACGCTACTTCAGCTGCGGACAAGGGCATGGACATGCCCAGATTCCCTGTCCCCTCCATCATGGTTGATGAGGAAGGAAGTATCCATGGATTGGTGAAGTAAGTCGTGTGAAACGATGAAACTTTGAAAATCTCAACCTTATGGTGGTTGGATATGAACTTGACATCGCCTCTAGGGGCTGGGTAATCGAAGGTACCCATCAAAGATGGGCACAAACCAACCCCTACGTTGACTATGCCTAGTTGAGGATTATCAATTATCGAGATTGTGGACACCCCCAATGAAGAGTCATATCTGGAGAAAGACAATTGATCAATGGTCACAATCCAGTCCTCGTGTGGAAACAACAAGACCCGAAAAACTATAGCAGCCACTACTTGCATGGAATAAGTCCAACTCCTTCCTAACAAAAGATTGTAGTCGAGGGACACGTCGACTACCTCTACCTCAATGCACATGGTCTTCCCTCCCAATTGCATGGGAAAAAAGGGAATGATACCATGTGGTCGGAACGAACGATCATCAAAAGTAGTGAGAAGAGTAGGTGATGGAGACAAAATGGGTTGGCCAATGGCATTCCAACATGCCAACGATATGACGCATGTCGAGGTGCCCTCATCAACCGCCGTGAGGAAAATATTTGGAGTAAAAGTTTTCTTGGGGTGAGCCACTACTATCTGAAACGCTACGTGGTAAGGCAGACGAGGTTTTAATTCAGTTGTATCTAACATGATGGTACCTGGATTACAAGTCTCAGTAGATCCTAGAGTGGTTAACAAAGCTTTCCTCTGGTAAGGGTAGCTTTGGAGGACCTCCAAAGAGGACATCGCACAAAGGGTTTGAGACAAATCTTCCACCACAGAATAGTTCTGGGTGGCCCGTGCATTTAGGTTGTGAGAAGCTTTTTTGAACGTGCCTTTTGGGATGCATGTCATTTTTTCACCCAAATTCTTCTCAATCTGTAGAGGAAGAGATGAGAGTTCGACTTCTTTTCCCTTCTTAGAAGTGCTTGGTTTATTGTAGTCATGTGCTCTAGTGGATATGAAAGCATCACCCTTCATCATATATACATTCGCGGATGTGGGATTGTTCGAAGATGGAGAGGGTCCTTGAGTGCCCCCTTCTGCACTTGTAGAGGCTTGGGTTAGGTTTTGTCCATGTTGAAATGGATTTGTTAACACAACAGGCTGTTGCTGTGTCACAAAATTTTGGGCCTCTGCAAGCTGGGGACATAGGTGGGTCAGGTGTTCTTACGCGCACAGGTTGAACAGATACCTCACCTTTCGTTTCTTAGTGTTGCCCCTGCTAGCATTATCAGTGGGTTTCTTATCCCCCTTACCTTTCTTTCATTGTTTTTTCTTTCCTTCAGGCTACTGGGTGGCCTT
This sequence comes from Picea mariana, assembly GCA_032191745.1. Lineage (NCBI taxonomy): Eukaryota > Viridiplantae > Streptophyta > Pinopsida > Pinales > Pinaceae > Picea > Picea mariana. The sequence goes on from JASDQU010736609.1 coordinate 208,978, forward strand.
TGGATTTGTCGATTGCACTGTGTGTACATCCGATGTTTTAGTAGGGGGAGCAGCCAAAACAGTAGTTTAGCTGGCCGCTGTGTGTTGTACAGACAATTGCTGCAACTGCTTCATCAGTTGCTCAACGGGCTTTGTTTGTGCTGAACCAAAAATACCATCGGCATGTGGTCCAACTCTCTGTCTGGTTTTATCAAGTATTGAGCATGGCACATCTGGCAAGATCTCTTATAATAAACTAGACTGAGAATAGATGAGCTCAAGCTGTTGATCTCTCATGATGGCGTCTTCTTCGGAGAACACTCCTAAAGTCGCGACGTCTTTGGATAACTATGGGACCAAATACTTAAGGAACCACTCGAGTAGGAATGCTGGTGGGACTGGTACCTTAATTAAACTCTTCCGACATCTCCATTCTTGGATGTGATTAGATATATGGTCTGCTTTTGTCTATGAGAAATTTGCCAGGAATTATGTGCTAGCATTGTATCTCACAGGTAATTGGAAATGGTTTAGGAAGGCCATTGCCAATTCGCCGAAGGAAGAATATCTTGAGCGGTCGAGCTCAATGTACCATTTCACGACACTCCCAATGAGAGTACCTTGAAATAATCGCAACTGTATGGATTCATCTTTCAAAGAGTTAGATGATCACCAAAGGTGGAAGGTAGTCACATGATCGCCTGGATCTTCATTAGGATTGGCTTCAAACTTTGGTATGTCTGAAGGAAACTTCGTCGGCATAGGAGGCCAATGCGAATCATGACAGATAGGGTCATTCAACAACCTTGTCAAGTCTGTCATATGTAAGGTTTCTAGGAAAGGTAGTTTGGGTTGTTGGTGATAACCTAGGAAAAAGGGGCCTGAAGTTTGACTGGCACCAGGTTGCCAGGAAAAGTTCGGCTGTTGGCTTGGGTTCTGGTAAAAACCATGGCCATGACCAGCGTACGGATTTTTCATGTGAGGAGACATCATCGACTGATTCCCAAAATAGGATGTAGATGGATGTGTGTGCATTACATTCTAATGACTTTGGGAAGGGTTGCCCCATGTCGATCTCATGGGGATAGGCATAGTACCTTGTCCAGGGTTCCATTGACTATTGAAAGAATTTCCCCAGATCAACATTCCTAATGAAGGAATGGATCCCTGCCAAGAATTCCAAGGCCTTGATGCTTAAGAAGTTCCTGGGTTTGCCCCTTGTGCAGGAATAGTAGCCTGCATAGGAATAGGTTGTCTGAAACTAGGGTTGCCCCCAGTTGGGAAAGTAGCTGACGAAAAGGCATTGTTACCAAATGCACTGAACAAAGAAAATGGTGTCAAACCTACCAGCATATTATGCGAAGGTGGTCCTTGACTCCCTGCTCCAAATAAATAGGTGGCCCGATGGATGGCTAGTGCGTGCCAACGAGTGAAGGGGACGAAGGAGGTATATGAACTCCTCTGTAAGGGAAAGCATTAAAAGGAGCAGGAGTGCCCCCCATGTGGCCTTGTAGAGGAGCGTTAGAGCTCCCTACCCCCAGGCCTAAAGTCTGTGAAGTGGAGTAGGAAAGTACAAAAATTGTACCTAAATTAGGCATCCCGTATGAGAACGGAGGGCCTGTCGTACTTGGTGGGAAAGGGGTTGTGGCCGCCACCATAAACAGGATCAAACCACTGTGCAAGGTAGAGGTGACCGAGACCATCGTGGCTCGAACCGGTGACGGTGGGTTAGTAGGTGGAAACTCTCTTGTGGTGACAACCGTAGTGGGAATTGAAGAATTCGCAGAAGGAGTAACAACATTTGTTTCCATTGCTATGTGCGACACTATCTGGCACTTGTAAGGGTGAATCGATACAATGCTAGGTGCCAAAAGATCAGTGGTTGAAGTTTCAGGTGGACCAAGAGATTTCTCTCCAAAGTCTAAAATAGTTGATTCCTCCGGATGTTGGTCAGGCACAATTTCCTGTGACCCGGTCGCTTCAAAAGACCCTTGTTGGTCTAGCTTTCACCTTAGTGATGGCGGGGGTGGCTCTAGTGTAACCAGTGATAGGCCCTGAATTTTTCGTGACCGACAGAGATCATGATCCTCCACTATGTGAGAAGATCAAATATACTCTAGGGTTGTCTAACCATTCAAAAAACAACACAGACTAAAAATTCCCTACAAGATAAGACAAGCAAACACTAAATTAATTGGAAGAACAGTTACAACAACCAACACTAGAGAAACTTACTAGTGCAAGTGCAACGCGAACACGGAAGCACCCTCTGGGTATACTCTGCAAAGCATGGCCCGATGTCTTTCCTAGGTACCATGGTATACCCTCGCAGTCACCTGTGTATGTCCCTAAAAAGATAGGCAACTAGGTTGTCAGTGCGTGAATAGTCACCAGGCAGGTACAGTCAAAATTAGGGTAGACCATAATGAGCAGGGTATTGAGCCCAAAACCTGTCAAGGGTATCGAAAGTAAATGGTCTGGAAGACAACTAAGGACCTCGAATGGATTTGAGACCCATGAAGCCCCGTGGCAAATGCAATCAATGGAATCCCAGAACAAGCCCTCTATATGTGTTCTCCACTACGATTGGTCCAGCTTTGGAGGGGTTATCTCTGCTACCTTTCCGCCTGCGACCTTTTGTTTATCCCCTATGTTAGAGGGGGGTCCCAGATAACTTTCACGATAATGAACTTTGACACTCCCTAACTCAGACTCCAATGTTTGATTTTAATGGCCTTGAAGAGTTTCCTCTCCAACCTAATTCAAGGCCCCAACCCTAAACTAGTTGGTTGACCTACAAACACAAAAATTCTAATGAATTTTAGATTTAGCGTTAATTTTATGGCTTGTCTTATGTCAAAGGATATGAAAGTGAAACTAGTGATGTTTGAAAGACGAAACTAAAATAAATAGAAAGCTTGGAAACAAAAACTTTTCTTTAAACAACTTTTCAAACTTTAAAATTTTTCTAAGATCTTTGAACAACAAACTCAAAGCAAGATTTCATTCGACTACGAGCTACTTATGATCTAAGTAAAATGTCAATAACTTATGAAAGCAAAGACCTTTCCCTGGTTACTAAAGAAAAACAACACTTTTTAACCAATCAAAGAAATAAAAGTTTTTTTTTATTTGAATGCTCACAAAGCAAAAAAGGAAAAATACCAACAAATCAAAACCAAGAAAAAATTTCTGGCCTAAGCGCAGATCACAAAGAGTCATGTCAAAATCACACACAAAGAAATTTAAAAAAATGGACTCTCACACTTGTCTAAAAACCGTATAAAAGAAATTTTTGAGGAAAAACTTTTAAACGAAAAAGAAAGCTATTGCTGTGATCAAACCTTAGTTATTGACCGCTATGACAGAGACCTGAAAAGATGATAGGTATAGCTCTTGTCAAAGGAAAGGATGAATGCCTCACCTTCAMAAAAAMTTCTCTTCAAGCACACCACTGACAGTTCAACAACAAGCATGTGCACACGAGATGTGTAAAGTCAGAGGGCATGTACACGCGTGCTGGCCTTATACAGGCCATGTGTATCCATGACTCTGAGATAAAAACAAAAAGCCAAGCAAGCCAGCCCAGGCAAAGATTACTGGTACTGAAAACCAGAATCTCTTGAAGACTCAACCACTTACTTTAACAGAAAAAGAAAACAAATCAAGGAAAACTTCATAGAACAAACCAATCCAAGGTGAAACCTAAGCTACAGACTGCAAGCAACACAGACTAGAAAGAGTTCCAGAAAACCCCTGAGAAGGACTACTTCTGATAGGGAAGAGGATGACTGCCTATTTAAAAGCAATTTTATGGAATCTACATGCGACTGTCACTTCCTCAGCTAGCGTGTACACGCGGGCTGTGAGAATGCAGGGCATGGGTACACCCGTGTAAACCTTATACAGGCCACGTGTACCTCTATGGGTTTTGAAAAAAAAATTACAGTCAAGCAAAGAAACAGAGATAACTGGTATGGAAGACCAGAATCTCTGTTAGCTCAAACTTTTGTAGAAACTTTAAAAACAGGAAAATGAAACCAATTCTTAAAAATACCCAAAAATATCCCCAGGAACCCTAGAGACTTCCCCAGTATGGTCACCAATTCTGTTGTGAGTGGGAAATCCCTCTACAAACTAGCACTTAGGGTTAGATTATGCATGCAGAAAAGTCCTAAAGATCTCTACTTTCTACAGTCGTCCCAGAGCTAATCCCCATTATTCTTAAGCAAATACATAGTTAAATGAACATACCTTATTACGGGCGTTTGATGTAGATCCCTCCTTACGCTTGATTATTTTTTTATTGCAGCTCTCCTCCTAAGGTTGACCTACATTCACATAAAACAAACTGTTGGGTATGTGTTATATTCTTTGCACGAGTAGTAGTGTTTGAGCGCTTGTGTCGGGCACGCAGGGGGGTTAGAGGGCAGCGCCCCCGAATTTCTTTTTTTGGGCCGACATATTTTCGCTGGGACGACATATTTCCGGGATGACATATTTCCGGGACCACATGATATTAGGTGGTTTTTCGGCACATGGTTTTTTGCTGATGGTTTTCTATTTTCGGTTAAGGAATTAGGGTTTTGGACTAATCCAGGTCACTGGGTTAGGGTTTTGGATGCTGCTAGCTCCTATATGTATATTGTATTGTAAACAATGTAACACAATGTATGAATATAATATATGCTGGTTTTCCCGGTTTGGGTTTCCAGGTGAAAAATCTCTGTGTAATGTTTGTATTTGCCATTGTATCTTTTCTGTTCTTTTCTGAATATTAGTTTGCAGTAGATATTGTACAAGGTTAGAGTTTACATTTGGTATCAGAGCTTTATTGGCTTCAGGGGGACGCCTTTGTCGTCAAGGGTTTGGCTCGGGACTGTGATAAGCCTTGTTACAGTGGGAGATCTGCGGTATTGTTTTTCAGGTGAAAAGAAATGGCAAGCAATTCGAAGATGGAGATTGAGAAGTTTAATGGGAAAATCTTTGAGCTGTGGAAGCTCAAGATGGAAGATATTTTGGTGGACAGAGATCAGTGGATCGCGGTATATCCATGTACGGCACCTACAGGAACTTCTGCAGATGACTAGAAAAAGACGGATCGGAAGGCAAAGAGAACAATTCGACGGTGTCTCTCCGATTCAGTATTACTGAATGTGTCAGAGGAAGCTACAGCCAAAGATTTATGGGAAAAGTTGGGGAAGTTGTATCAGTCTAAGTCCCTGGTAAATAAACTATTCCTGAGAAAGAAACTGTATAACTTGAGGATGAGAGATGGAGACTCGGTGGCAGAGCATTTGAACGCCTTCAATACTGTGGTAAGTCA
>JASDQU010736610.1:0-13134 GCA_032191745.1 Picea mariana
TATATAGATATATATATTTAAAATTAATAATGTTTACTATTTTTAATCTATTTTTCTCTTGACATATATCAAAATCCTAGAGTACATACCTCTTTTATTTATGTTATAACTTGTTTTCAGCTTAACCATTTCTAAAATGAGTTATATGTCACACTATAAGAGACATATATCTATTATCTAAAACAAAATAAATTATTTTGATCATGCTAATATTCTCTTAGCCTGCATGAACAAAAGGCATTGTCATTTCAAGGATATATTGGCTTTGATAATTAATATATATATATAATTAATATTATAAATTTCCAAAAATACATCGCACTAAAACAATGAACTCTCTACAATTATACAAGTTTTTGGAATGAAATTCCATAGTTAAGGCACTCAAAACTTGCATGAACAAAGACATATACCTTATATTTTGCTGGAAAAATAACATACCACTCTTAGAAAAAATAAAATTTCACATAGTTATTTACATTATCTATGAATAAAATTTGTACATTTGGAAAGCTAATTCAATTTCCTACATTTCATCGTTTTACACCATATTCAAGGTAATTGTGCAAGTACCTTGAATAATACCTCAAAGTTAATAGATTGTTGTTTTTCCATGTTTGCATTGCCACTAACGCGTCATGAGAGAACAACATTAACTTGCACTTACCCAAGTATTTACACACAAGTATATGTTTCTAGATGTGTGGAAATCGTCCAAAGACTTATACTCTTGAATTTACTTTGATTAAAGGAATTATCAAAGTAAATTATTTTTATTAATTAATTATGTAATTAGTTAATTGGGTTGTTTAAGGAAAGTGATAAAAGTAATACGCATGTTTCAAAATCTCAAGTGAGTGTGAGAAGTAATATCAACATGAAATCACTTTGGAGATATAACTCACTATTATAAAAGAAAGGGTAGGGTGAAGGAGGAAGAAACTTGAAACTCGATAGGTGTTGAGGAAGTTGACACATATTATTAGATCATGAAGGAATGTGATTCAAGATCTTAGATAGGTGGAGAAGGTGTTAAGGTCCTAACCCGCACATAGGTAGATCAATGTATTCGGATGTAATAAAGGTCAATATTAATAAGACCTTTCAATAAAATAGAATAAGGCGGATGTAAGAAGACCTAATAGAAGCTTCCGCTTCTAGAAGGATCTTCCTCTAGATGCTTCTTTTTAGTATAAATAGGAGTCGAGGGTATGAGAACCCTAGCTTGGATATTATTGTAACAGAGCGCTGCTCGATTGGAGGTTGCCCCCTCGAAGAGGCCTGTGAACATTTCTATCTGAATCAAGTGCTATTTCTGTTCAAGTGCTATTTCTGTTGCTATTTCGTATACCATTTCTGTGCATTGTGAAGATTATGCTGGATATTATACTGTTATTCTGTTATTTCTAGCATTTCGTTTCTGTTCTGCATATTTTATATATCTGGTATCTTGCAGAAGGACTTCCATCTAGAGATCAGATCAAGGAGAAGAGATTACAAAGGTAGCACAAGTGGGTTTCAATTGGAGGAATCCATAAGAGAGTCTCGCTTCATACGAATCTTGTCATACTTATTTTTCATACATGTACGTGGGTCGCAATGGCGATAGTCACGTACATATGCAGGTTTGTTGAAGCAAAGTTGCATACAATTCGAAAAGTGTGTAGTTTTGTTTCATACAATAGGCCAATATTTTCTAGGTTTCTATGCAGTTGTATTTCTCTCAATGGTCCATTATCCCTATTACGAGAGCCCTGATTTTAGCATAATAAAATCATTCTCATCACTGGTTTTACCTCTAGGGTTTTTCCAGGGGTATCTACCCAAAAATATTGGTGTTTATAAGTGCTTGAATTGGTTCCCATGTTTATGCTTCTATTGCATGTTTAGTTGATTACTCAACTACGATTTAATTCAACAAATGATTTATTTGGAATTAACGGTTAGGTGTTGAGTAGGAGAAATTTCAACATGGGGATGTTGTGTAATGCTTCTTCAAGTGATTCTTCATGATTCACCATTTTTTTTCAAAGAAAACTATTTTTAAGAGTGAGTCTTGTATCAAGGACCATTCCTATTTTGACTAAATGGCTGCATCGAATAATGACCCATGCACTCCAGTGAGATGGATCAACATCCATAAGGACAACCATTTTATGATATTTTTTATTTTATTTTAAATGAGTACCTCATTAGGATTTTTGAGTGAGGACTCATATCAGAAGATCATTTTCTTTTCTTGAGAAGTTTGAAATTTGGATTTCTACATGGATCTTGTATGGCGTTGACAGTGTGGGGTTAATTGGCCCTATTTAGAGTTTTCGTTGTACTTCCTATTAAGAATTTTTTAGCATCCACATGACTCATTGATATTTTTATGGTCAATGGTGTTTGCTTATGTTTGATTCCATTCTACTGGTTCCTCACCAACAACTACTTTTCTAAATCACTTAAGTGATGGTTTTCAATGTTTTCCATTCTCGTGCCTCTGCAACCAATCCTCTTCAGCTTCAAAATTCAACCATATTCTTTGAGATTATGTTTCCCTCTTCATGATAGATTTATCATACTTCGTGATTGGAGCTTTCAACCTTTTCATGCCGCATTCTCTTGGTTTTCAATACATCTTTGGGTGTTTTTCTTCAGTTTTAGCTCCAACGCAATTTTCAACATTGACATTTTTCTCTCTTTTGGAGATGATCTTTTTCTCCTTTTCTTATATTGACCACAGTGCCCAAGGAATATCCATTGTGAGTGCCTCTTTCTTTGTATTTACATTCATAAATAAGAAGAGAAGGACATGGCATATGCCTCAGCTTCTAGCTCACTCTTTCTAGTATTGGGTTTGTTATTCCCCATTCCTAGGGATAACTAAGGAGATGATGTCTCGAGGACCTTGGGTTGTAGACATGGATTACTGAGATATGGATTGACCAATAGTGTCCACTTACACATATGGAGCCCCACCTCACCACCATACTTCTCCATTTGTAATGATGACATTCACCACACCATCTTTCCTTGAGAGGATGGTGGATATTGCTCCATGAGGTACAAGTCACGTATCATGGTATGTATCACTTTAATACTTCGAGATTTGAAAATATTGCATTAAAACTTGATTATGGAACATTTTTCTTTGAAATTATGATTTTTTCCTTATTTCACCTTGCTGAGTGTCATGATTTACTAGTAAGTAGCCATCCTTGGGGAAAGGGTTGTAACCATGGGTTTTCCTTGAAAGTTTTCCGTACCTCTTCCATTCATACTTACCACTTTCCATTACTTCATATCTTTTGTGTCCCCATCTTTTAGGTCATTGGGCTTATTGAACCAATAAGGGAATGTACCGCATTTCATGGGAAGGATGGGCGGAAAGCCCAAAGGCTTAGCCAATTATTTTTCTTTGTTTCTAAAAATTAATGCTACAGCCATTAGGTCTACATAAAACTCTCACTCTCAGCCATTTCCTACTAATCTACCATGAAAGTTTAGTTGTGAACCTAAATTATTGTTCTATTGATCATTAACTATTGTTTTGATAGTTTACATGTTCATTTTTTAGGCTATATCTTGTTGTTGTATACTTTTTTTTATACAACCATAAGTATTCCCTAATATATTGTCGATAACATCATTTTGCAACCCTATTTCAACTTCAAAACTTGTGTCTAAGTATCGAGATATTACCTGCATCTTTAATACTTGATTTCCCAATATTTATTTGATGTTTTGCTCAGTTACTTTTGCATATATTGACATCTTAAATTGATGATATATATATATCTTTGTTCTGCTAAAATTTTGGGACAACAAGGTTTCTTGCTTGTTCCCCTTGGTTTTAAGGCTTGTATCTCGATAAATTGTCATGTTCATGGCAGGGATAACACTGTGGTGCATGTACTCAACACTTGGAAACCACTCTTCACCAACAAGATGTCATCACCAAGCCTTTATCCTTCTCCAAATATAACCTATATGGGTTTTCAAAATCGTCTTCCTAGCTTCCATCTCAATCCCCGTAGGGTCATCATGATTCCCCCCTTCTAGTGACGTATCATCATTAAAGCAAGGGGAGTGTTTATCGAAGGTGACAGTGGGTAGGTACTCCCATACTTGTCTCACTCTTGTGGTTTAGGTCAGGGTTTTCCCAACCTACAATTTGTGCGATAACAAGGTATTCCCAAGGTACATCTCATGTTCATTATGTGGATGGAGGGTTATTTTCTTATTTTCTTTTATTTCACTTTTAGTTACTTCAAAAATTTCATGCATTAAGAAATTAACATGTAATCTAAATCTTAATTAAAGCACTACATAATAAAATATTGTAAAATCTTTAGAGATTATATCAAGGTATCAAAATATATTTTTTTAGTGGGGTTTGTGGAAATTTGTAGGATCCAATAATTGACATGATGTCTAAAAACGCTTAACCATGTGGCATATGATTATAGTAACAATACTCAAAATGATTCAAAACAGAGATTTTAAAATCTAGAAGCATAAGTCAATAGCATCTCTCTCAACATGGCCATCATCATGGAAACTCTAGAGAACAAGTTTCAATCTTTGAGGGAGATTGGTGGCTCTAACTTAGAAGATAAATAAGAAGAGAAATATGGAGATAGTGAAGACCTAGAAAAGGAGTCAAAAAAGGGCTAGAGAAATAATTCTACTTGTAGACTTGTATGAAGCTTCTAAACTTTTAGTTAAGATCATGATTGTTTAGTTATCTTGTTTTCCATCTTTATGGAATTAAACCATTTTGAAAGTTTTGAAACTTCCAACATTTCCAGTGAACACTCCACCCATCATCATGGATCAAAGAAGCTAAAGAGTGAGAAAAGACTGTCAAGATATTAGAATAAATAGGATGAGAGGATTAACATAGTGATTAATGAAGGGAAAAAATGTCCAATAATATAGTGAACAAATATTTAATTATTCAATTAGCCCTAAATCCCTTAATATTTGAGATAAAAAGTAAAAATTATTTAATTAAATTGAAAACCAAGGGTCTAGAAAAAATTTCAAAAGAACATAAAAGATTCAATTATCCCTAAAGTCGTTAAGATTTGTGATCAAAAGTAAAAATTAATTGATTAATAAATTAAATTGAGAACTAAGGGGCCGAAAGAAATTTCAAAAAACTTAAAAGAGAAGAGTAATCTCTGAGGGTTAATGGTAAAATGACAAATAATAGAAGAGGTTAAAATAAAGAGAACTACGTAAGAGAAAATATAGGAAAAACAACTAACCCAAATTAGGTTTCATGTTGAAGGGGATGGATGATAGGTTTCCAACACTGGCTTAGTCTATAGCCATTATCAACTAAGGGGTTGAATACAAAGAATAAAAATGTTGTACAAATCCACTTTAAGAATAAAACATTCGAAGTATAAAAATGCTCTACAAATCCACTTTAATAATAAAGGGCCTTACAAACAATTCCAGAGAGTTAATGATGGAAGTAATGTCAAGTTCTTAAGCATGCTATGTGTGATTCAAAATAAGAGAAATACCAACATAATTCAAATCATTGAAATAAAGAATAACAAGAATTCAAATAAATGGTTATAAAGAAGGGAAATATCAACATAATTCAAATCAATAAAATCAAGCATAACAAGAATTCAAATAATTACTTGGAGGAAAGAGTACAAATCCATGCCCTATTGAAATTGGAATATAGTGTTGATGACAATACCACTGTGTTTTTTTTGATGCTATGGATAGTTTGAAAAAATAGATAGGTAATATTAAATGATATTCGAGAAAAATAATAGAAATAGATAGGTAATATTAAATGATATTCAAGAAAAATAATAGAAATAGATAGGTAATATTAAATGATATTCTAGAAAAAAGTTAGGGAATGCAACTTTGATTTTCCTCTAGCACATGCCAAGAGCTCTCTGAGATAGATATTCCATCACATTAATGCAAGTTGGTATGGTACAGTAACACTATTTTGCAGTAAATAAAGGCCCTCACAATAGAAACAATTTGCCAGACAAGATTAAGTTCTATATTTATTCATTTTCCTTTTAAATCTAATATGATATCTAGATCCAACTCAAACATTTATGTGTTATTCAAAAATTATAGAATGAATGGAGTTTTACATGGATGTCATTTGATTCTAGAGTCATTCATTTGTTTCACCATTAGTATTAAAATTCTAAGTAATATCATGCATTTACTATGCACAAAGTTAGGATGACGACTTCTTAGCCCAAGCCCTTGTTTCAAAATTCAGAACAACTTGAATTGGAGGTGAAATGTAAAAAACGTTATCCATGGATGTGTTACTCATTGAATACATACAAGTGACATGAAGTTTGAAGAATAACCCTTCTTATGAAATTTTAATATGCACCTTGCACTTCTTCAAAAATAGGTAAAATGAAAATGAACATTTTTTTGGACCACCATTTTCTGTAAAACACTTCTCGGATGTATTGTGAACCTTTTAACATGATGTGATGTCCTCAATTTTGAACCCCTATATACATGGATCTCGAGGACTACTCCTCCTCAAAGAATTGGATAGTCCTTGTTATTCATCATTTCCATTCTATCCAGATTCAGGTTCCTTAGATTCTTGTAATACACTTGTGCATTCAAGATTCTGAATTATTCATCTTAAACAAGTGATTATATTTTGAATAATGTTGAACTATCTAGCATTCTATGTATTTATTCACCCGCTTATTCAAATAAATTTGATCTCTTTCAGAGTTGTTGAAATTTCATTTATTTTCGGGCCCTTCATAATAAAAAATTCAATGTTAGGTTGATTACAGGTCATAAAAAGCTAAGTTGGTATTGGTAATCCAAAAGTGAATACTCTTTACATTGCAGTTTCTTTACTTGTATGAACTATAATAACATCATTAAATCAACTATTGCTAAGTATTTCTTTAATTCTAAATACCTCATTTGCTTCCACAAAATTAAAATTCTTGATTCAACATCCTACTATACCTCATGCATCATGTGGAAGGATCTGGAAATTGAAAAACATTCTGATAATTTTAATTGAGAAGATGGATATAGAAAACACCAATTTTGGAAACAAGCTCTCTAAATTGAAAAATATCCTAATAATTTTAGTTGAGAATATGACTATAGACTAAGCTAGTGACCCCTTAGTTCTCAATTTAATTTATTAATCAATTAATTCTTACTTTTGATCACAAATCATAATGATTTTAGGACTAATCTACAGAGATATACATACCCTACCCCCTCTCGATTTGAACTTATGACTTCTTAGGAGAAAAGACATGTTCTTAACCATTAGTCTCACTCAGGTTATATATATATATATATATATATATATATATGAGCATATTACTCTTTTATTTATATTACTCTTTTGTGTTTGACATGTACTTATAATGATAGGGTATGAATTAATAAAAGGTATTCCCATGTGCATGGTTTTAGTGGTTGGAGGGTTTAATTTTTTCAAAGTGAATATATTGATTTACTATAAGACTAAAAACAATATAAAACTAAAAAAAAAAGTTACAAGTGTTGATATATTATATTTTTTTATTTAATTAAGAAATAATAATATTAAGATAATTTTTTAACAATTTTTTTTTTTTTTTGTAAGTAAGTAATTTTATATATAAGGGCCTTCAAAGAACCAGACCATAAGTACAAAACTAAGTGTCATCCGGGTTGTAGTTACTGAACTGCTCCAAAAGGAGAAACCAGTTCAGCCAACAGGGTAATTCTAACACCTAAGTTCTTATCAGTCTTAAAAAACACAAAGTTGAGCTGACAAAGATGCTACTGGAGGAAGAACTATTAAAAAAGAACAACCCCCTAGAGGGGTTAGACAATTGGCGTATAGCCTGGCACATACTCTGGCAGATAGCCTAGCCACAGCTCCTCTTCAATAGGTGTCCCTCCGGTTGCCCATTGCATGTCGTCGTCCCCGATGCACGCATCCTTGTTAGCAGCTATCTCGGCGTCTCCCGATGGAATGTGTGCCTACAGACCGATGGCCACGACCGTCTCCTTGACCTCCTGTCGAACCGCCTCCTCAACGACCTCAGCGTCACCCGACGAAATTTACACCTGCTTACCGATGTCCATGACCGCTTCCTTGACCTCCTACTGAGCTGGCTCCTCGACGACCTCTACTACACCCTGCTTCCTGAAACTCTCGCTGTCACTTGCGGTGGAGGGCGCTTCTTCTGAAGCCATGAGAGAGGCTTCTTGGTAAGTGGAAAGAAGCTGGAGGAGGGTTGAGAGCCTCCCATCCACAAGCTGTAACAAAAAATGGAGGTCCTCCACTCCCTGACGGAGTTCGAAGACCAAGTTGTAAAGGATGGTGAAGTTTTCTTGCCACTACAAGTTCGACTCTGAGTTAGAGGACATCGACGCCTTGTTATGGGTGACTCGACCATGAGAAGGCATCCCCGTGGGCAATTTCTAGGAAGCAATATCCAGCGCAGGGGGAGGAATGGAGTGCTTGAAGGTTGAAGGAGCTGTGAGGTGGCGGCGTAAAGGGCTTGGCCTGGTGTCAATTAAGGCTAGGCATTTGAAGCGTGGGATAGGTGCAGTGGAGGGATTGTGAATGGCTATCTCAGGCAGCAGGAGCGGCGAGGAGAGATTTGAAGGCAAACCAAGAGGAGAGGCTGAAGCGCGAGGTCCTCGAGGATGCCAAGGAGAACCCCTTCACGGTCTACCTCGCTATCGTGGCATGGTTTGGCCTGGTAAGTGGGAGTGGTCTGCCAGACCAAGGGGGAGGACCTGGAGCGGGTGGGGGGTCATAAGCACCATGAGAAAACAATCAGAACCAAGCCGGAGCCGCGGGATGTTAACGCAAACAAACAGAGACATTGCACCCAGAGAAATAGCGGTCAAAGGAGCCTGAGTAAATGCCCTTGCAATCGATGTAAATAAAATTTATTGCAGGAGGGAGTCAGTAGCTGTTGGCACGAGCCGGGCACATGGCTGGCTGCCTTGTTGGCTCCTCCGCGCCTCCTCTGTGCGCTAGGTGGCTGGCCCTAGCACCCCATCCAGGTGAAAAGGTATGTGGGCTTGGCCCAGTTAAGCTTTCTACAGCTAGACCACGTCCTTGCTCGGGTTTGAGCACAAGACCTGACCTTCATTGCAAGAACGACTTTACCATCCAGCCGCCTCTGCTGACCTTTTTAACAATTATTTTTAGTGAGAATTATATCTAAGATTTTTTCTTCTTTCAAATTGTTTTCAATCATCCCTTCTTCATAAAACATGCATGTCTAATATACATGTACATTTTCTTCTTTGCTTGTGGGAGAGGATTTTTGATAACCTTAGAAATTTTATGAAAACAATAAATTCAAATGGATATTAATATTATTTTCCTCCTTAAAAGACATGCATTTCTAATATACATGTACACATTTCCTTCTATGCTTGTGGGAGAGGATTTTTTATAACCTTATAAATTTTATGAAAACAATAAAGTCAAAAGAATATTAATATTATTCTGATTATATTAAATTGAGATATTTATAAAGATAGATAATATTACAAATAAAAAATTATAAATTATAAGAGTAAATTTAAAAGAAATAAAAATATGAACTTTTAAAATTTTCTATAATCAATCTTAAACTTAATATATATATATATGATTTATAAAATATCATTAATTAAAATAATAAACATTTAAAAGCAATGTTTTTATATATATAGGATAAACGTTTTTAGAGGCGAACTTTTGAAAGATCCTTCTCTTCTCAAACAAGATCTAACTAAAAATGAAACATACACACCTTGCAATGGTGAATAAAGAGAAAATACAAAATTGGAGAAAAGAATGAAATAATTTCAATTATCTGTATTCCATTCGCAAAAGGTGAAATGCCACATAGTCCTTGTTAATTGATCCACGCAATCACTAGTTAACTGATTCACACCTGTGGAAGTGAGAGAGACACATGCAACGTCTAGTGATAAAACAAAATTTTCCATGCATGAGTGACTTCCACTAGTCTAGTTAAGTTTAACTAACTATAAACTGAAGAGGAGTGCCATATTTTGTAGGGGAATATTCTCTAAAGAGAATATCCTCTTGTAAGGAAGTGTTCTCAATATTAGACTATCAACCTTAGGAAAATAATTACTTAGGTGAGTGTGTAATATCTCTAAGAGCCCCCCTGAACACTATTAGGGTGTACATGATGAATGGGTCCTAACAATAGAGGCCATGTTAGGTACCCATTGTACAATGCATCTAAGAATGAAACAGTGAAAAAGAGACCAATTTGGGAAAACTTAATGGGAACCCCTCCCCCCCCCATATCAAAGCAAAATTCATCAAAATATTAAAAAGAAAAGGATGGTCGCTAAGAAACAGTGTCCTTCACTCCAAGGAGAACATGCAAATGTGCAAGTTTGTGCTCATATAAGATTTTCTTGAAGATGTAGAAGTCTACAAAGATTTGATGAAGTAGATGCACCAATGAGATGTCCACACTTTTTCACTTTCTCTTTTTGTAATAAAGAAGATTCAAATGAAGTTTGGATGGAACTTTGAAAACCATGTGGTCATTTTCGAAAAAACGCTAAAATTTTGTTGATTTTAAAATCTCATAACTTCACTTCCCAGACTCTGTTTGAGACGATTCTTTTTTTTGAAATTGTTTTTTTTTTTTCGAGAAGAATTAAAATATCTAATTTGTTTATGCAAATTATGTTCATAAAGAGATATAAATGAATCTGATGTGTGCGACCCTCTTTTTGGATTTTGATATGCATGTAGCTCCTGAGATGCATGCATGGTGTATGCAAACGTGTCTGCATAAGACTCCTGAGATGCATGCAT
This sequence comes from Picea mariana, assembly GCA_032191745.1. Classification (NCBI taxonomy): domain Eukaryota; kingdom Viridiplantae; phylum Streptophyta; class Pinopsida; order Pinales; family Pinaceae; genus Picea; species Picea mariana. The sequence goes on from JASDQU010736610.1 coordinate 10,841, forward strand.
GGTGTATGAAAAAGTGTCTGCATAACACTCCTGAGATGCATGCATGATATCTTTTGTATGAAATTCAGAAAATAAATTTGAAATGGATTAGACATCATCTGCAATTAATGGAACAAAAATTTGTCCATATATTTGTGTAGAAGACTCTTCAGAATAAGAGGCTTGATCTTTAGATGGCTTCTCTTTTGGATCTATCTTTTCAATCTTTTTCATGTAATATTCACAATATTATTTATTCTCGAATAGAACCTCCAATTTGGTCCATAGCTCATTTGGATTTGAGTCTCATAATTCATCTTATACTTGGTGGAGAATTTTAGGAGAAATAGACGAGAAGATATATCCTATGAACATATCTTTTCTATTGAGAAAGTCACTTTTATCATCGGCAGAATCACGATATAATTCCATTTCCATGTTTATTTGGTATAAGCCTCTACTTCTAAGGAGTAGAATCTTTGACTTCTAGTCCAAGTAGTTATACGACGTTGGAATGGCAGATGATGAAAATTTCATTCTTCTTGTATTCTTCAATCTTCAGTACCTACAAATAAAGTGTTGATGTGCCTTCTTCCTCATATCATGTGGTCTCTAATACCATGTCGAATTTGGTGAGTACTTGCACAAGAGATCTAGCTATAAGAAGAACGCACACAACTTGAAAAAGTGAGAAGATGAGAGAAAAATTGGAGAGAAAAGAATAACAATGTATTAATCGTATTCCACACACAAACAGTTACCAGAGTTAACTTCCACCTAGTCCTAGTTAACTAGTCATGTATTCTTCATTTAAATGAGTCACACATGTAGAAGTGAGAGAAGCACATGCAACTGCTGGTGATAAAACCGAGGTTTCCATGCATGAGTGACTTCCACTAGTCTAACTAGGTGTAACTCACTCTAAAATGAAGATAATATTCTCCCATAATGTAGGAGAGATTCTTAAAAAATAGGAAACCCTCAATAATGACTAATAAACATAGAAAAATAAGGAAAAATATACTATGTCTGTGTAATATCTCCAAAACCCCCCTGAACACTACTATAGGGTAATGAAGAATGGTTCTCAAAAACTAAGGCCATGTTAGGTACCCATAAATGATGCGGTTAATGAATACTGAAAATAAAGGGAGGAAAGAGAGAAAACCTCATGGAAACTCCCCCCTCTCAAAATACAATGTATGAAAAGAAGAAAACACATGTGAGATCCACCATGTGACAAGTAGACAATATCAAAAACCAAGAAAAGATGACAAGTCAATCAAGCATGATCTAATGATGAAAGATCATAATATGCTTCAATGAGTGTGTTGAAGCTAAAATGTTGTAGTTGATACTAGTTGAAAACAATAAGATCTCTTCAAACATTAAAGCACTAGCCTAGACTAATATGGTCAGGCTAGTGAGAGTTCTTCCAAAACATAGACACACACACCATAAACGTCATCAAAATAGTGGTGAATGGAAGTTTAAAAGCATCATAATCAGTCAAGTCAAGAGAAATGAGAATGGTTCCCATGTATTGTGGATGAAACACATCTATAAGATGTCCTCAAACAATGGCTCAAATGATTCCTTGACCAATTATCAAGCCAAACACAAACAATCCTCAGAGTTGGTACCTTGCTAAGATTTTGTCGTATACGCCTCTTCGTCAATGGGTTGAAAGAAAAAGAACTAAGAAAAGACCATGGATACCTGATAGGAAGAAAATTCTACCTTCGATCATGATGTTGAGGATGTCGATAAGTGGAGGATGAAGAGCCTGAAGATGACGTTGAAGAGTTTGTTGCTGCTAAAACTCTGATGTCGGTGTTGATGAGTTTTATACTCGAAACTCTAATGCTGAAGTTCATGCCGAATATGGTTATGAAATCTCCAAAGATGTATCAATAAGAGGTGTAGGTGGTGGTTGTTGCAACTCAACAATAGAAGAGAGTCATTTTGTGCTATGGAATTTTATGTTGGAACAAATTGAGTCTGAACGAGAGACATATTGAGGCAACTTTCTACTCACAATGAAGTCCCAATAAAACCAAGTTTGTCTTTTATTAGTCTTATCACAGGATGAATGGAATGTACAATCCCCTATCCATTCTTACCAAGACACCACTAGTGTAGCCCATATATTGCATCAATTCTGACCCAGTACCATGAGTGTGAAACTCAAAATTTGGTGAAGGTGTTAATGTTTCGACAACATCGGGAAGACATTCTTCCAAATATAAATGTGTGTATATATATAATATATGACATAGTATTTATAATACAAAGTATATATATATATATATATA
>JASDQU010736610.1:13310-27704 GCA_032191745.1 Picea mariana
TGTGTATATATATAATATATGGCATAGTATTTATAATACAAAGTATATATATATATATATATATATATATATATATATATATAAGTAGTTATTTATTATTCAAGGGGCACATCCATTCATGGATAGTCACCATTTGTTCTTTATATATGGAACACTCATCATTATAATATTCACATATAATATCATCTCTTATGATAAAATCAACATGGTATTAGAGCAAGACTGGGCTTGACTCCCTTACCAAAGGGCCCACGAAGATACATAGAGTAGAATCCATAAAGAAATAATCAAGAGAGGATTTCATTCTAATATATTTATAGGGAACACCCTTGTGGGAATGCATGAAAAATGTGGGAGAATTCTCACACTAAGTTTAATATAATTCCTCGACTAACTTTGGTTTCATGGAATACGATGATAATTGGATACCTGCATAATGGATTTGTTGATGAAGTCGTAAAAGTGTTTGAAGAAATTCTTGAACGAAACATGGTATCCTGGACAACCATGATTGCAAGGTATACACAAAATTGTTACAATCAGGAGACCTTGAAACGTTTTCAATAGATGTTATGGACATGTGTGAATCCAAACCCACAGTCGTTTGTGGCCATTGTTATAGTTTGTAAGAGTTTTTCATTCGCGGAACATGGCATGAAGAGCCTTCAAGAAATAAATAGATGTCGATATCAGTCTCATCTCTTTGTTGGAAGTTACATTGTAGGCATGTACGTGAAGTGTGGAAACATAGAAGCTGCACAAAATGTGTTTGAAAAAGTGTCACAACAACATACAATTTATGGAATGTTATGATTTCAAGATATGCACAAAATGTACTTGTTGATAAGACCCTAAAACATTTTCAAGAAATACCCAATCATCGAAAAACAAACCAAATTGTTAAATATAATGTAACCTTAATAGGCTGACTGTACACTGCCAGCTGTCCTGGCCAGCTGTACTTTCTATTCTTGATTTTCTTGAGCCTATTTAGCTCAGCTATTTCCCTTTTCATAGTACTTCTTCATGAACTTCTTCATGTACTCGTTTTGTACTCTTCTTCTTACATTCTAATATACTGTTTTCTGTTCTATTCTTTCTCTCTGCATTTCTTGCTTCACAATTTATCATGGTATCAGAGATTCAGTAGTAAGCCTCTTCACATAGGTTGGAGAGCAACACGATTCTCACAGTGTAGAGCTTACACGGATCACGAGAGCACGCGACATAGACTTTTCACAAGGCTTGGAGAGTTATCCGTAATACTCTCAAAATATCCTCGTAGGAAGCTCACGCGAGGAAACAGAGCGTACTACGCTCGAAAGATCAAGGAGCAGAAACACGAGAAGGAAGAAATATTAAAGAATCATGAAAATTTCAGGATTCATCAAAGATTCATGAAGAAAACCTATAGAAGGCAGAAACGTTGAATATTTCAAGAATATTTGTTCAAATTCATCAATTCTTTGCAGAGAACATAACACTTCAAAGAATTTGTGTAATTCTTTCAAATATTTGAAAGAATCATGAATTTTTTCTTATGTAGGAGAAAATTCCTTCAAATGCAGCAAAGATTGCTTCTAAGGATCCATGAACAACCATCGTAGTAGTGAGATCCATCCTCCGAGAAGATCTGAGGTGGAAATCCAATTCAGAAGGGACGAGGAGAGTGCAGAAAAGGTGAAAGAGTTTTAGCCATTAAATCTTGCGCAGAGGACCGACTGTCGTTGGATCAGCGAGAAAGTGCACGAGGTTTAGTCCTCTAGAGTGCATAGGAGAAATTTTGACTTGTGAAATCCTGAAATCATCAGGACTGTCCGTCAATGCACACGTGGAAAGATCTCAATGTTTCATTGACTCGGAGGGTGTCAAGGTTAGAGGTATGCCGTGAGAATTCACGAGTCGCGAAATCATGAGTTATTCTAGACCGTTGGATCGCGAAAGATCATGAGCCGTCGATCTTATCCCATCACAAATCAGAGATCAGGAGTTGGACGAGCAAAGGAGACTGCTCTCCAAAACCCTGATATGTGAAATCCCGACATCACAAATCATGAAATCCTGGGAGGATTGTGAGCCGTCCATCTCAGAGGATAGGTGGCAGCAGATCCAAGCCCCATCAAAATTTCATCATTTTGGAGTTCGCGATATCGGAGGTCTTTTTGATGAAGTTCATGACACTCCACAACGAAAGTCTCGAAATCGCAAAACGTCGAGGACCGTCCATCTTGAGGGGACACATGGAAACTATCTAGGCCTTCGGGGAAAGTCCCGAAAGGAAAGGCCATCGACATTTCGGGAATCATCTTTTCAGGAGTTGAGAGACCAAGAGGTCATGCGTTTGAGTCACGAAACCCCGAAAGGGACTGTAGTCATATCAAGAGAGGTCATGTGGACCATAGGTATAGCCCAAGGGGCTAACTGAAGTTAAATCCATTTCGGAAAATCGACATTTCGGAGTTCGCAGTTTCAGAAACTCAGGGACAAGAGTTCTAAAATCATGAAATAACAAATCACAAAATCTTGAAAGGATCTGGACCATCAGATCATAGGAAGATCTGGACCATTGAATTGTCCAAAGGTGAAATTTCAGCAAATTGAGGGACAAAGAACCAACGAAGGAATCGCGATTCCCCGATTCGTGAAAATCCAGCAGTGCTTTAACCTTTAGGCGCATGGTCACATTGAACAGAGAATAAGGGCCAATTCAAGGCTAATAAGCTTTCTTCGGCAATCGACAATCGACGTTTTGGCGATAGGAGGTTGGAGAGACAAGAGATCGGAGGACTTGTATAACGAAGTCCCGAAGTCAGAATCACAAAGCCAAAAATTGCAAAGTCAAAACTCATGAAATCTCGAATCGCCGAGTTCCGAAATCACTGCAAGAAAGTAGGAAACCTGGTTTCAGCGAAAGAGACAGGTAAATATGAAATTTCCTTCTGTTCTTTTTGCAATTTTCTTTTTTAAACATGGCGTTGTCTAGCAATTTAGGACCAACTCAGGGTCCAATTCTTCTTGGAAAGAACTATGAGTTTTGGTCTCTTCGGATGAGATCATTTTTGTAAGCACAAGAGTGCTGGGATCCAGTGGATCATGGACATGTGGAACCAGATCTAGCATACCTTGCCGCCATGACAAACACGTAGAAAATTGCTCAGGCAACTCAGAGAAACAAAGAAAATAAAGCCAAATTTTGGATTCAAAATTCTGTGGATGACTTGATTTTTTCAAAAATCACAGGTGCTGGTACTTCAAAATAGGCCCGGGACATCCTTAAATATTCCTATCAAGGAAATGACAGGGTCAAAACAGTGAAACTGCAGACCTTAAGGATGCAATTCGAGACTCTAAGGATGACAAAGTCTGAAAGTGTGGATCAGTTCATGACTAGAGTCATGGGCATCGTGAACCAGATCAGATTGACTGGTGAAACCATCACTGATCAATGCATTGTTGAGAAAATCCTCAGAAGTTTACCAAATAAATTTGAAATGGTTGTAATAGAAATCCTTGAATCTAAGGATCTGTCATGTTTTTCCATGGATGAACTAACTAGTTCTCTGGTGACACATGAGACCAGAATGCATCTCACAGATGAGTCAATCTCCAATGCTTTCAAAACGTAATTCTCCTTCGGCAGAGGGAGAGGCAGAGGTCACCAAAAACAAGGGCGTAGTCATACTAATCCTCATTCCAGTAGAGGTAACAAACAACAATATCTGAATCAAAATTTCCAAGGTCAAAGACAACAACAACAAAATCAACATCAGGATTTCCAACCTCAAAGAGGCAGAGGGAGATGATCAAATGAGAAATCAAGCATACAATGCTATTACTGCAAAAAGTATGGGCACTATGAATCTAAATGCAGGAAGAAGCAAACAGATCATCTCTCAGGCAGAGCACATGTGTCAAATCATACGGGAGAAACCTCAGGAGGTATGTTTCTCTCATGTCACAAGACTAAAGAGCAACCTAAATATCTCTGGTTGCTGGACAGTGGATGCAGCAATCACATGACGGGTAACAAAGATTTACTTTCATGCATTGATTCTTCACTCTCATCTGATATTATACTTGGAAATGATTCTTTAGTCAAAGTTCAAGGAAAAGGAACCGTTCCTATTCTTACTAAATATAATGTCAAGAAAGACATAAACAATGTCTACCATGTTCCAGATCTGAAACATAATTTTCTAAGTGTAGGACATCTCATTGAACATGGCTATAAGGTACTTTTTGAGGGAACATCTTGCAAAATATATGACAAAAACCCCAGCAGAAAATTGATTTCTGAAATCCATATGACTCTGAATAGGATGTTTCCCCTTACACTCATAACTGCAAATCTGATTCAACCATATGCACAGAGTGCATCTACCTTGAATGAAAAAATGGTTTGGCATACAAGATTTGGACATCTACCATTTCAGAGTCTAAGTCTTCTTCAGAAGAACTCCATGGTAAAAGGTCTTCCTATATTTAAAGATCAAATTCCCCCATGTGAGTCTTGCATACTTGGAAAACATAAGAGAACTAGTTTTCCACAGTCATCAAATCTAGCCAAACAACATCTTGAACTTGTTCACACTGACCTATGTGGACCAATGCAAACAGATTCAATAGGTGGTAGCTTTTACTTTCTAACGTTTATTGATGATTTTAGCAGAAAAATATGGATCTATTTTCTCAGACACAAGTCTGAAACTTTTTCAAAATTCAAAGAATTCAAGGTAGAAGCTGAAAAACAGAGTGGCAAATATATCAAAGCACTTAGGTCAAATTGAGGAGGAGAATACAAATCTAGAGAATTTTGAAATTTCTGCAAATCACAAGACATTATCATCCAAACAACAACCATGTATACTCCACAACAGAATGGAGTGGCTGAAAGAAAAAATCAGACAATAATGAATATGGCAAGAACACTTCTCAAAGATAAAAGTTTGTCAAATAGGTTTTGGGCTGAAGCAGTAGCATGCTTAGTTTATCTTTTGAATAGATCTCCAACCAATAAACTAAAGCTAAAAGTCCCCCAAGAAGCATGGAGTGGGACAAAGCTCAATCTTGTGCATCTAAGGACATTCAGATGCATAGCATACACTCACATACCTTCCGAATTAAGGAAGAAACTTGACTATAGAAGTGAGAAATGTATCTTCACTGGATATAGTGAAACAGCTAAAGCTTACAGGATTTACAATCCAGTCACCAGGAAATTAATTCTCAGCAGAGATGTAAAATTTCTGGAAAATCAATTCTGGAATGATTCAGAAAATCAACAAATGGACAGTCAAAATCCATTGCTGCCAAGTTCTAAAAACACAGAAAATTCAGGACAACAAGTACCTCAAACTATTCTTCCAAGATTGCAGGTACAAAGACAACCTGAACACTCACAAGATAACTCAACCTCCAGCAGAGAATCATTCTCTAGACCACAAAATCAGAGAACTCAAAGTTTGAGAGAAATCCATCAGCAGTTGGATGACTTTGAACAACACAACCTTTTTTCTTTAATGTCAAGTCAACTTACATCTTTTAAGGAAGCAACTAAGGAGCCACATTGGATTCAATCCATGAACCAAGAAATTGACTCCATTTATAAAAATCAGACATGGGATCTTGTTGATTTTCCAAGTCACAAGAAGAGTATTGGTGTCAAGTGGGTTTACAAAACTAAACTCAATGAAAAAGGGCAGATTGAAAAACATAAGACAAGACTTATTGCCAAAGGATTCTCACAACAACCAGTTACTGACTATGGTGAAACATTTTCTCCAGTAGCAAGATTAGACACTGTAAGGACTCTATTGGCCATAGCAGCCCAACACAAATGGCAAGTATACCAGATGGATGTCAAGTCAGCATTCCTGAATGGTTTTTTAGAAGAAGAAGTTTATGTTGATCAACCACCTAGATTTGAAGTCCAAAAGCACCCAACCAAAGTATATCGGTTGAAGAAAGCCTTGTATGTGTTAAATCAAGCTCCAAGAGCTTGGTACAACAAAATTGACACTTACCTGATCAAAAATGGTTTCAACAGAAGTCAAAATGAGCCAACTCTTTACACCAAAACTGATCAGCATGGTAAAATTTTGATTGTATGTTTATATGTTGATGACATGATCTATACTGGAAATCTTGAGTTAACAAATTTTAAACATGCCATGCAATCTGAGTTTGAGATGACAGGTCTTGGCATCATGAAATATTTTTTAGGGATTGAGCTTGATCAATCAACCAAAGGCATTTTTATCTGTCAGAAAAAGTATGCAACAGACATCATCAAAAGATTTCGCATGGAAGGATGCAATCCAACAAAAACCCCTATACCCCTAGGCACAAAATTGAGCAAGAAAGATGAAGGACCTACAGTGGACCCTACTCTGTACAAAATCTTAGTAGGCAGTTTGTTGTATCTTACAACAACTAGGCCTGACATTATGTATGCAACCAACCTTGTTTCCAGATTCATGGAATCCCCCAAAGATTCTCACTAGAAAATGGCGAAACAAATTCTAAGATATGTTGCAGGAACTCTCAATTTTGGCTTATGGTACACTAAATCCGATAGTAATCAACTTTCTAGTTACACAGATAGTGATTTTGCAGGCAACCTAGATGACAATAAAATCACAAATGGACATGTTTTTCAACTGGGCACGAACCTGATCTCATGGGCATCAAAGAAGAAGCCAATTGTATGAATATCTTCTACAGAGGCAAAGTATGTCGCTGCTACCTCATCTTCTTGTCAAGCTGTGTGGCTGAGAAGAATATTGAAAGATATGTCAGATACAGAAAAGGATCCAACTCCTATATTCTGTGACAATACTTCAACAATTGCTTTATCTAAAAATCATGTGTTTCACAAGAAAAGAAAAAACATTGACTCTCGTTTTCATTTCATATGCAAGCTAGTCAATAATGGTGATATTGCACTACAATTCTGTGGTTCTCGAGATCATCTTGCTGATATCTTTACAAAGCCACTAAGAAAATCTGTTTTTGATTTTCAGAGACAACACTTAGGCATAATCAGTGCTGATGTTTGTAACTGTTGAGTTTAAGAGGGAGTGTTAAATATAATGTAACCTCAACAGGTTGATTGTATACTGTCAGCTGTCCTGGACAACTGTACTTTCTATTCTTGATTTGCTTGAGCCTATTTAGCTCAGTTATTTCCCTTTTCATAGTACTTCTTCATGAACTTCTTCATGTACTCATTTTGTACTCTTCTTCTTACATTCTAATATATTGTTTTTTGTTCTATTCTTTCTCTCTACATTTCTTGCTTCACAATTTATCACAAATGAGGAATTGAGTGGTTGATTCAGGGTGGTGTGTATATATCAGTACATGTGGTTCAATATGATGCCCAAAGAAATGTTGTTTCCCCAAAATAAAAACTAAGAGATAGTTGCGGTGTTGTGGCACTATATGTATTCTCAATAGTGGATGTGGCAGTGCATTGTAAACTCCCTTGTAATGATATAAAATCTCAACGTTGAGAGGAATGGCCTTAGCATTCCATGGTAACTATGTTGCTTGATGAGATCTTGTAGACAAGGCAGAGTGGCACCACAGGGTAGTGGATCGAAAACCCTAGATAGGTTTCCCTAGGAAATGTCACATATGCTAGATAACATTGGCGTAGCCATGAATATAAGGATACTACTGTGATATAATGGAATCACTGGGTTGATCTGGTGCTTGACAAATGTTGTTTGATTTGGATGTATAATGAAATCCTAGAAGCAATTTGGAGCTAGAAATGGTGAGATTTCAAGAAGAACAAGAGCGTATATTTACATGGCAATAGAGCGTAAGGGGGAAGAACTTGGTAACAAAATATTTATAGTAGCTCTACTTATTGAGAATCTTAACTTGAATTTGGTGGAGATATGTAGGACCCTAGTCAACAGATTGGGTTGTGAGGGATTGTGACTGGTTGGGAGGTGAAATATTATAAATAATCTGAAAGTAAGATATTTGATGATCATGCCGATCCTGTTACTACGGAGCACACAAAAAATGAAGATCCAAAACCTACAGAAGGAAAAACCACCAAGGGTTTTAAACCCCCGCCTGCACATCCCCCTTATATCCAGATATGATGAACCAATTGAAGAAATTTGCAAGCAAGAAAAAATCCGTGAGCAAGAAGAAATCTGCAAGAAAGAAAACATCCACGAGTAAGAATAAATATGTAGATTCATGGTACTCAAGCGTACATTTGAATACTTGATTAGAAATAATGTGCATCGTCGTCGATAGTTTGGTGTGAAATAAATTGTCTTCGTCTACATTTTATTGTAAAATAAATGGATCAAAGTTTGTGGAAGATGGAGGTTGCATCGATCCATTTTATTACACGCAAGTTTTGTGAGAAATAAGGTATATTTTAGAGTTCACTGGAGTCTCGAAAGACTCGACCAATGAAAAAAATTATAGGCACATGCCTCTCCATTGGTTGTACGATGGATGTTGCAATATGACTATGATATTATGTAGTGAGTGTGTGGGTAGAAGCAAAGAAAAAATAAAATGCATAGAAAAATGATTGTATTGCACACTTGCTGAAATGGTTACATTGCTTATGATTTAATAGAGAGTGTGGAAGCATCTATCCAGAGCTTTCCCAAAACAATTTGGAGTGTAGGTGGAATGTTCTGGAGCATTCTGAAAGGTGGTGGATGGAATTTTCTAGAAGACACTGGAAACATCGTGGTAGGTAGGTAGGTAGAGAAATTAAATTCTTCAACACTTCCCCCCTAATTTCTACTACTAATTACATCAATATTTACAATGCCCAATGATTTTCTTAAATACTCAAATTGGTCTTGTGCTAAAGCCTTTGTAAATATGTCTACAAGTTTCTCCTTTTATATGCAATGTTGTAGGATGAGTTATCCATTGTTGACAAGTTCTCGAATGAAGTGATATCTCGTGTCGATATTCTTTGTCCTCTTATGAGAAACATGATTCTTTGATAGTTCAATGTTGGACTTGTTGTCACAGTAGATTGTAGTAGGCTCCTCTTGATTGTGCATTAGATCCTTCAAAATTCTTCGCATCCAGACTCCTTACATGTTTTTGATGTACTTTCTACATATTCTGCTTCTATTGATGAGATTGTCACTATTGGTTCAATGTTGGACTTGTTGTCATAGTAGATTGTAGTAGTTCAATGTTGGACTTGTTGTCACAGTAGATTGTAGTAGTTCAATGTTGGACTTGTTGTCACAATAGATTGTAGTAGGCTCCTCTTGATTGTGCATTAGATCCTTCAAAATTCTTCGCAACCAGACTCCTTACATGTTTTTGATGTACCTGCTACATATTCTGCTTCTATTGATGAGATTGTCACTATTGGTTTCTTTCTTGATGCCCATGCCACAACTCCTGTTCCAAGATGAAATGCATATCCAGATGTGCTCTTTCTGTCATCAATGCTTCCTGCAAAATCACTATCTGTGTATCCAACCAACTGCAGATTATTTGAAGTGGAATATAGTATGCCATGATTCATAGTCCCTGCAATATATCTTAATTACCTTTTTCTTGCTTGCCAATGTGAATTGTTTGGTGTGTCCATGAATCTAGAAATCAAATTGAATCCATTCATTATATCTGGCCTAGTAGTTGTCAGATACATCAATCTTCCAACCAATTTTTTGAATATGGTTGAATCAAAATCCATCTCATTTTTTTCTCTACTTAGTTTTGTGCCAACTGCCACAGGTGTAGAAACTGGATTTCAGTTTACATTCTAAACCTTTTTAAAACATCTTTTTCATATTTACTTTGAGAGATGAAAATTCCCTTATCATTTTGTGTGACCTCAATACCAAGAAAATATTTCATTAACCCCAAGTCTGTCATCTCAAATTCCTTCTTCATTGTTGATTTAAACACATCAATAGAAATATTACCTGTATAGATCAAATCATCAACATATAGGAAAACGATCAAGATTTGACCTTGTTCATTGACTTTGGTGTATAGTGTAGGTTCACTAGTGCTTCTTATGAATTCATTTTTATCATGTATGAATCTATCTTGCTATACCAAGCCCTTGGTGCTTGTTTCAATCCATAAAGTGCCTTCTTTAACCTGTAAACCTTGTCTTCTTGTCTGTTTACTTCATATCCTGGTGGTTTCTGCACATAGACTTCTTCTTCTAAATATCCATTCAAGAAGGCTGATTTGACATCCATTTGAAAAATGTTCCAATTATGTTGAGCTGCAATAGCTAGTACCATCCTAATTGTGTCAAGTCTTTCTACGAGTGCAAATTTTTCATTGTAATCAACTCCATATTATTGTGAAAATACTTTAGCTACTAAGCCTTATATTTGTCAACTTCTCCATTTGCCTTATATTTAGTTTTATACACCCATTTGACACCTATGCATTCTTTCTCTTTAGGTAAATCAACTAGATCTCATGTATCATTTTTCTTAATAGATTCCATTTCTTCATTCATTGCATTAATCCAATGTTCTTCCTTAATTGCATCTTAAAATTATATTGGATCTTGAGTAAATAGGGAAAAATTGGATTGCAAATCTATCCTATCTCCTTGATCATATATTTCTTGCAAGCTTCTAGTCTTTTTTCCTCTTAATCTTGATCTTAATGATTCAAGTGTAGGATTTGAGTCAGAACTTACTTGTGGACTTGATGTTTCTCTTTGCTCACCTTGCCTTTGTGAGTTTTCTACTTGTGGAATGCTTGACGGTATTCCTCCTTTCTCATATGATAGTTCTCCTTCACCTTTTTCTCCTTGTTCTTCATATAGTATTCTTGTACCTATAATAGTCTTGTCTATATTGCCATCCCATAATTCTTCCTCTTTGAATATGACATCTCTACTTGCAATGAATTTCTTAGTTATAGGATTAAACAACTTATATGCCTTAGATTGTTCATCATAACCAATGAAAATGCATTTTTCACTTTTATCATCCAATTTACTTCTTGTTTGTTTAGGCACATGTGCATATGCAATGCAACCAATTACTTTAAAATGAGAAACACTATGATGCTTACCACTCCATACTTGTTGAGGAATCATGTCCCCCACAATATTTGTTGGACTCATGTTCAATATATAACTGCACAAGCTATGGTTTCAACCCAATATTCATTAGATAGATTCTTGTCTTTCAACATGCTTCTTTTCATCTCCATTATTGTACGATTTTTTCATTTTGCAACACCATTCTGTTGGGGTGTATAGCTTGTAGTGAATTGCTTCTTTATTCCATGATACCTGCAATACTCCAAAAAATCATTTGACTTGTATTCTCCTCCTCTATCTGATCTTAATATCTTAATAGATAGACCACTCTATTTCTCAACCAATGCCTTGAATTCCTTAAACTTGTTAAATGTTTCAGATTTGTGTTTGAGGAAATAAACCCATGTTTTTCTACTATAGTCATCAATGAATGTCAGAAAATATATGCTCCCCCCTAATGATGGTGTTTTCATTGGACCACATAAATCTGTATGCACAATTTCTAAAGGTGCCCAAGCTCAATATGAATTCTCTTTTGGAAAGTTTTTCCTATGTTGCTTGCCCAATATACAACTTTCACATGAACTAATTGGTGATTGAATAGGTGGTAAACCTTTTACCATTTCATTTATTTGAAATCGATACAATCCTTTGAAGTTTAGATGGACATACCTCAAGTGCCATATCCATGCTTGATCTTGACATGATACCTTGAAACTTGCTCCAATCTTCTCCATCATTTCACTTTTCATGTGAAGTGGAAACATTCTATTGTCTATCATTTTAATCCTTGCAATCACCAATTTACTAGGAGGAATATCAAATATAGTGCATACAATATTCTCAAAAGAAACTCTATAACCCTTTTGAGTACGTTGTCCCACACTTATGAGATTATGCTTCAAACCAGGAAAAAAATAAACATCACAAATAGTTTTCTTTCCACTATTTTTTATTACATTGATTGTACCTTTTCCCATGACTTCTACAATATTATCATTACCCAATTTAATTTTTTCTTTAACTGATGTATTCAAATCCTAAAACAACCCTCTATTTCTATTCATATGGTTACTACAACCACTATCAAGAAACCAAATGTTACTTGCATTTTCTTGAGCTACATCACATGTAATAAACAATGTCTCAGAACTACTCTAAGAGAAATCTTCATTCTGCTTTCTCATATCTTCTTGTCTCTTTTGGCATTCATTTGCAAAGTGACCATACTTCTTGCAGTAATAAAATTGAATCTTTGATTTGTCATACCTTTGTGATGCTTGATTGTGATTGCTTTCTCTTGAGATGAAACTTTGATTTCTACTTCCTCCTGGGTCTTGACTCTTTCTTTCTTCTCTTTGAAAATTATTTCTTCCTCTTTCTATGAATCCTAGATTTCCTCTTCCTCTGCCTCTGCCAAATTTCATTTGTGTTTTGAATGAATGCTCCAATGAGGTTTTTTCAGTCCTGTTCAACCTATCTTCATAATTTTTCAAGGAGCCAACAAACTCATCCATAGAATATTTAGTCAAATCTTTAGATTCTTCAATTACCACAACTATTGCATCAAATTTTCTAGGCAAACTTATTAAAAACTTTTCTACAACCTTCTGATCTGCTAGCTCATCACCAATTTTCTTTATTTGATTAGCCAACTCTGTAACACAATATGTAAACTGATCTATTGAATCAAAATCTTTCATTTGCAAGTTTTCAAATTCTCTTCTAAGTGCTTGAAGTTTGGAAATTTTTACCTTGCTAGTGCCTTGATATGTTGTCTCTAGATGTTGTCTCTAGAATGTCCCATGCTTGCTTGGCTGTAGTGGCTGGTTTAATCCTTCCAACAACCGAATTGTCCAACGCTTGTCCAATTATCTGCAAAGCCCTTTTATTCTTTTGCCTATTTTCATCAATCGTTTTCTTTTCATCAACACTCAAGATAGACTCATCTTATGGTTCAGCATAACCATTCATTACTATATTTGATAGCTCATATGAGTCAAATGTTAATTTCATTCTAAATGCCCAATTATCATATTTTTTTCCAGAAAATGTTGAAATCATAAGCTGTTGAAACATTCCCGGTGCCATTTTTTCTATTTTTTAAATCAAGATGCCAAACACTTTTAGCAAAATAAACTAGAGATTATATATAGTAGAGGAACATGAGTGTTTTTTTACAAATATTTTAGGAATTTCTTCCTCCCCAACTCCTTCACGCAACTTCTTCCTTCCCATCTCCTTCACGCAACATCTTCCTTCCCAGCTCCTTCATGCAACCTCAATGCTAATTGTTCTCCTCTATAAGGTCGACTAGGCATCCTAAAATACTATCAAAACCCTCAATTTATGGTCCCGAATCTGAAAATAAAAATATTGACAAGCACAGAGGAATTTCCTTCATGTATAGAGTAATTTCCTCCATGATTTTGTCAATCTTTAGTAAATAAAATTTATTCCCTTTCTCCACGGATACTGCGGGCGAGATGGATATTTTTATGCATGATGGTCACCCTCTTTACATGGATCACGCATAGGTTGGTCTCCTAGAACACCCAACAAGATATGCTTCTAGATTCTACGGCGGAATCGACAGAATTCACAGCTGAATATCGAGGAGCCTGATTTCCTTCTAGCTTCAACCCTCGGATACTCTGCAATTGGAGAGCTCGAATCGATCCCTTCAATTTTAGGAAAATGAGAATTACAAAACCAGAACAAGTTTTACATGGCACCGCAAGGGGGTGCTGAGTTGCAAGCAACTGAGATGGTTCTCTTCAGCTCTCACTTACTCTTCTGGAAGCTATGGCTTCCTCAAAAAATTTCACAACAAATCGCTCACACTCGATGACTCTCTTGAACTCTTACTACTCTTCTAGAATATGTGGCTTCCTCAACACAATGCACAACAACTCACACCTCGCTCAGATACCACAATGTGTGGGCTGAAGCAAAGGAACAATAAAATGCACAAAAAAATGATTGTATTGCACACTTGCTGAAATGGTTACATTTCTTATGATTTTATAGAGAGTGTGGAAGCATCTGGAAGATCCAGAGCTTTCCCTAAACAATTTGGAGTGTCGGTGGAATGTTCTGGAGAATTCTAAAAGGCGGTGGATGGAGTTTTCTAGAATACAGTGGAAGCATCGTGGTAGGTTGGTAGGTAGGTATAGAAATTAAATTCTTTAGCAGTGAGAGAGCATTGTTTTCATGGAAGTGGATGATAGTTTGCTAAGGGTTTATTTGTTTTCTCATAGAAAGAGGGAGATGGACTCTAAATTTCAAATAAAGGACCTTGGTATAATGCACTGCTTCTTGGAACTATAGGTATCGCAGAGAACTAATGAGATCTTTTTGAATCA
>JASDQU010736610.1:32576-68404 GCA_032191745.1 Picea mariana
GAGAGAGAGAGGGGAAGAGGGGGAAGAGAGTGAGTGAGGGATAGGGAGAGAGAGGTAAAAGAGAGAGAGATATAGGGGGGAAAGGGGAGAGTGATCCATGCAGATATTGGTGGCCACCCACCTATTCCAACTTGCTCCTCGTGTTTGTTTTTGTTTAGCACATCTTTCTATACTAATTTATAATTGTGAGTTATACACTTATGGGATTGTCTAAAGCCTCAAACATTCA
This sequence comes from Picea mariana, assembly GCA_032191745.1. NCBI lineage: Eukaryota > Viridiplantae > Streptophyta > Pinopsida > Pinales > Pinaceae > Picea > Picea mariana. The sequence goes on from JASDQU010736610.1 coordinate 32,806, forward strand.
TCATGTGGATACAAGTGGCATCTCGCTTAATCCAACTAGCTTATTTTGTATGTTTTTATGTCAACACATTTTGTTGTACTTTCAGAGCTATTTTGGGGCCCTAAATGTTGTTTTTTTGGCTTGCCATAGTCAAATTTACTTGAAGTGAAAGTATGATGGAGGAATATGTATTTCTATGAAATACCTTTCCAACAAGCTATCCAATGCCTAAAACAGAGGTCGTATGCAAAATTTATGACCCTAGGAAGTTGAGGTACCAAATTACACCAACTTGCCCATAGGCCCCACATGACTTTTGGCATTTCACCTTCTAGGGTTAGGTTTTTGGATGTCTAGGGTTTTGGAATTCATTAGTAATATAAAAAGGGCCTATGGAGCCTTATTGTAATCCATTCTTCTCAGACGGATGTGCATATCATCCACATCTCTTCTCAAATATATCTACCACCATTCGAGCAAGTTTCAATTCTGCAGTTTTACAGTTTCAACCGATTTTATTATTTAATAGAAGATATTGTTCACTGGATATTTGTGTTATTATTCCTATCTCCATGTTTATTGTCTTCAGTCTATTAATTAGTTCGTTCCTCTCCTAAATCCATATCAGTGGTATCAGAGCGGTCTACTCTTCATTTATTTTTCTTTGTGCATGTCCCCAACAAGGTCTGGGTATAAGAAATTGGGACTCGAACCAATTGAGCCATTATTAGATCGGTTGCACCGAGCTTGCTAAAAACACATGGGAGATGAAAAGAAATATGATTGAGCAGGAGATATTATTAAAACTTTTCTTGTGGGATCCCTCGTGTGACAAAGGAATGAAATGATGGAAAACTTTGCACAGATCCTTTGACGGTTTCCCACGAGAGAAGAATCTTCATCAAGCGGCCATCCAACCCTCTTCAAGGTACAAATTTTTTTTGATGTTTTGTTATTTGAAGGACTGATAGATACGGATGTTGTAGATAAATGGTTTAATCTACTCAATGGATATTTTTCAGTCCACAATTTTTTCGATAGGGTAAAGATCACTTTTGCACTCCTCGGGGCCATTCCCCATGTTAAAAACTGGCAGGATACTTACTCTGTGCAAAGGGCCATGGAGGAATCTGCAATTTTTGTGGTGGCCCTTACATGGGATTCCTTTCAGGATGAAATTAAATAGCAATACTACCCTATTGAAATCTACGAGGACCAATACACCAGATGGACCACCCTATGTCAAGAAAGTGACCATAAAATACCAGACTTCACCAATATTTTCCATACCCTATGCACCAAATTGGGTATAAAATATTATGAGTGTCGTTTGGTGCTCAAATACCATGACTTCTTGTATATATATAGTTAAACAAAAATGAAGTTCTTGAACATCGCCTCATCTAACATAGCTTATAGATACCCTGCCAAGATTGAGAAGAAATTTAAGTAGAAACAATGAGAGTTTAGTTATGCAAACCCCTCACAGCCACACATCAAGAGAAAATGATACCCCAAACCACACATCAAGGGACCAATTTGTAATGGCCTCCCTCAGGACAATCCATCCAAGCCGCAACACAAGAAGGGAAACAAGAAGATGAAGAAGGATACGAGGAAATGGAGTGAGTAGCATAAAAGTCCTTGGCACAACACCAACTAATGTCGCTCCAAGAATTCCCTCGTGACCAAGCTAAAGGCTTCTAAGTCAGAGGATGATTATGACTCTGAGTCAAATCCTGAAGGAGGGAAGCAAATTATCAATTTTTAAACTAGTGCCATGGTCGCTACCACCAAATTTCGGCCAAGCAAACCAGAACAATCATAGGAAGGAGAAGGCCTCTCTCACTCATAGATGTGGGTCAAGGGGACTCTGATTCATTTCATTGTTTCCATAGTCTCACTGTAGACAAAGTCAAAGTATGATGGTGAAATGTGTATTTATATGAAAGACCTTTCCAATGAGCTATTACACGCCTAAAACAGAGGTTGTATACAAAAGTTATGACCCTAGGAAGTTGAGGTGCCAAATTACATCAACTTACCCATAGGGCCCACATGAATTTTGGTGTTTCTCCTTCTAGGGTTAGGTTTTTGGATGTCTAGGGTTTTTGCATTCATGAGTAATATGAAAAGGGCCTATGGTGCCTCTTTTTAATCCATTCTTCTCAAATGGATTCACATAGAAGTGACAACTCTTCTTAGACATAGCTAGCATGACAAAGGAACGAAATGATGGAAAAATTTAGGTAGATCCTTCAACGGTTTCCCATGAGAGAAGCATCTTCATCAAGAGACCATGCAACCCACTTCAAGGTACATGTAAATTTTGATATTTCATTATTTTAAGGACTGATAGATGCGGATGTTGAAGATAAATGGTTGAATATTCTCGAAGGATATTTTTCGGTCCACAATTTTTCCAATAGGGAAAATATCACTTTTTCACTCCTCAAGATCATTCCCCATGTTAAATATTTGTGGGATACTTACTCTAACCAAAAGGCCATGGAGGAATCTGAAATTCGTGTGGTGGTGCCTACATGGCATTCCTTCCAGGACATCATTAAAGAACAATACTACCCTATTGGAAGCTACGAGGACCAGTACAGCAGATGGACCAGTCTACGTCAAGAAAGGGACCAGACAGTACTAGACTTCACCAATAGTTTCCATACCATACGCACCAAATTGGGTATCAAATATTTTGTGTCATATGGTGCTAAAATATCTAGGTTGTTTGCATAGATACATTGAAACAAAAATGGAGTTCCTGGACATTGCCTCATTGGGCACAACTTATAGATACATTGTCAAGATCGAGCAAAAATTTAAGCAAAAATGAAGAGAGTTTGGATATGAAAACCCCTCATAGCCGAAGCAGGGATAAGGCAACCCCAAATCACACAACAAGAGACTAAGTTGCAATGGCCGCCCTCAGGACAATCTATCCAATCTGCAACAAAAGAAGGGCAACGTGAAGTTGAAGAAGGACATGGTAAAATTGTGTGAGTACTATAAAATTCCTTGGCACAAGTTCGATGGATTTCTCTCCAAGCAGTCCCTCATGGCCAAGATGAAGGATTTTGAGTTAGAGGTCGATTCTGATTTTGAGTCAAATTGTGAAGGAGGGAAGAAGATTATTGATTTTGAAACCAGTGCCACGGTCGTTACCACCAAATTTCGGCCAAGAGAACCAAAAGAAATAGAGGAAGGAGAAATCCTATTTCACTCACAGATGTGGGTTAAGGGGGATATGATTCATTTCATTTTCAAAATGGGTAGTCAAAAGAACATGATTTCAGTAGAGGTCTTCAAGCAGATGAACTTGCCAAAAACACTGGACCCACATCCCTACACCATTGACTAGCTTCGTCAAGGAAGAGATCTTCGTGTCAACCAATAGTTTTGTCTACCCTATAACATCAAGCCTTTCAAAGATGAGGTATTGTTTGATATTTATCCACTTTGAGGACATCCATATTTATGGAAGGGTAATGTTGTGTACGAGTCTAGACCCCACAGTATTATTATTACCTTGGATAGAAAATTGTACAAGACCCTAGAGGTGACACCACCTACTGCTATTTCTTTAATATCTGCTAAGAAATGCAGTAAGGCCATTTCATAGATAGATAATTTTGTCTTATTTGTGATCCACGCTCATAGTAAGAAGAAGTTTGCTGCCAAATCCTCGGCCTCTACACAATTCCTCTCTTTGCAGCAAAAACGAGTGGACAGGATTGNTTGAGGACATCCATATTTATGGAAGGGTAATGTTGTGTACGAGTCTAGACCCCACAGTATTATTATTACCTTGGATAGAAAATTGTACAAGACCCTAGAGGTGACACCACCTACTGCTATTTCTTTAATATCTGCTAAGAAATGCAGTAAGGCCATTTCATAGATAGATAAGTTTGTCTTATTTGTGATCCACGCTCATAGTAAGAAGAAGTTTGCTGCCAAATCCTCGGCCTCTACACAATTCCTCTCTTTGCAGCAAAAACGAGTGGACAGGATTGTGGAAGAATATAGAGACATCTTCGCCTCACCTATAGGGGTACTGGCACACTGCCAAGTCAAGAATCCAATTGATATGACCCCCAATGAACCTCTACCTAATGGTCTAGTCTATGGGCACTCACTGATGGATAATGATGAAATCAAGTGTCAGATCCAAGAGCTTCTTTAGAGGGGGAACATCATACCCAACTCCTCCCCTTGTGGAATCCTGATTGTTCTAGTGCAAAAGAAGGATGGGACTTGGTGACTCTGCATTGATTACAGAGCCTTAAACAAAATCACAGTCAAGAATGGTTACACCATTCCCCGTATTTATTACCTTCTTGACCAAATCAAAGCGAAAAATTTCTTCGTCAAGATTGACCTAAAGTGTGGCTACCACCAGGTTCCCATTGAACCAACTGATGTCTAGAAGACAACCTCCTAGTCTAAATAAGGTCTCTACGAATGGATAGTCATGCCCTTTGGCTTATCAAATGCACCGGCCACTTTCTTGAGGTTGATGGATGATGTATTAATACCTTTCACCAACTCCTTTGTGGTAGTATATTTGGATGACATCCTCATCTTTAGCAGAATATGGGAGGAACACATGCGGCATATTCAATAGGTTTTGAGCACTCTTCTGCAGCACAAGCTTTATGCCAACTTGGAAAAATGACATTTTGGCATGAACAAGGTCCAATACCTAGGATAAATTGTTGATGTGCATGGGGTACATGTTGATCCATCTAAGATTCAAGTCATTCGTTACTAGCTAGCCCCAACCACACTGACTTAGATTCAGAGATTCTTGGGACTAGCCAATTTCTACTGATGGTTCATGTTGGGATTCTCACATATTGCATGGGCCCTTAGCCAAGTAACCAAGGGTGGTGGTAGGGCCAAGTTTGTGCAGGGGAAGGAGAAAAAATGAGCAGTCGATGATCTGAAACATAATTTTTTCTCAATTCTCGTACTCTCCTTGCCCAATCTGCAACAACCATTTGAGATTGAGACTAATCCATCTGACTATGTTGTGGATGTAGTCCTCACTCAACACCAACATCCTATGGCATACCATAGTGAGACACTCTCTAATACTATCCAGAAATACACCACCTATGACAAGGAAATGTATTCCATTGTCCAAGCCTGTCTTCAATGGAAGCATTACAGTCTGGAGAAAAGGGATGATCATACACACTGATCACAAGCCTTTGCAGTTCATGCAGACATAGAGGAAATTGCAGAATGACCACCATAATAATTGGTCCACCTACCTGCAACAATTCCATCTTAACATCAAGTATAAGACATGTATATCGAATCGTGTCGCGGACTGTCTCAGTCAGCCTCCTCTGGCTTCAGTCACCATTGTACTGTAGTCCTGTGGACATGAAGCATTAGAGTGGCCCAAAATTTATCAAAAATATCTCGACTTCGCCACCACATATAAGCTCTTGGGTACAGGCACCAGTCACTACTACATATTGAAAAATTTGCGACGGAATTACTCTTTCATCGCAACATGTAAGAGAAAAAGTTAATTTTTTCTAAATCCACCCCGTGATCGTTGCTATCTCGACACCAATAGTTTGAGTAAATTAGCATGGTCAAAGTTCGTCGCAAGAGAGATGACTGTTGATTTCCTGTCACTCTTGTGACGAACTTTGACCTTGCTAATTTACCTTAAAATTGACCGTTGAAAATGACCTAAACGTCTTGCGACGAATGTAGTTTGTCCGTCGTTGTTGCAACGAACTTTGACCATAATAAATGACCTTGAAATTGACCATTAAAAATGACATAAAATACCTAGGTGGAAAAGAAATATTTTTAGGTCACTATCGTCGCAATTTCGACGATAGTGACCTAAAATTGGCATATAAATATTTGATGACTTAAAGATGTTGCGACAATCTTGCTATAACAACGACGGTTCTGAAAGGGTATTTTTGTGTGGAAAAATGTCGCAGAATGTTGTTAGAGGTGGGGAAAAAATTAAAGTGGGTGAAAAGGGTGATGGTAGATGTTATTTCCCTTGTAAAAAATGTTGTCTCAGACATCTCATTAGAATTTTAATAGCAATAGCTACAAAACATTGTAGGAAATATGGTCACATTGATGGCAGATCGAATGAATATCATCCCAGGGTAATTAGCTATATATTCATTATATTTTTTAATTTTTTCAATTTTATATAAAATTATATATATACATATATATTTATATATATTGTTTGAATGTTTGTTATAGTATACACTAATTTTGCATGATTGTTTGTAATTATAAAGTTAGAGTTTCCCTCTAACTTTCTGCAGAATATTGCACCAAGTATTAGTAGAAATGATGTTGTACAAGCTGAGGAATGTCATCATGACCAAACAAATGAGGATCTCATGGAAGAAAATAATGGGACAAATCAAGTTAATGATCCCATGGAAGAAGATCATGGGACAAATCAAATGATCCAACATTTGTTTTCGCAACCAGATGAGGATGGGGAAAATGCTGATATTTATGATGAACCTTTATTAGAAAAGGCAAATAAATGACTTTATGAAGGATAAAAAAAAAATATTCTCTCCACTACATTGTTGCGAGTGAACTTAAACGTTATGAATAATTTTTCGAACACTTGTATGACACAGATACTAAGGTATGTAATATGTTTCATCTCATACTATACATAAATGTTGATTTTTTTATATTTGTTTTTAGTGTTAATTAATGTGTAAAATAAGAATGCAATTTTTACGATTAATATTCTTATATTAACTTGTTGTTTGTTATGTTGTAGATTTTTAGGTGAATTTTTATTATCGTTGTCAAATATTTTACCTCGCACATATCGAGGTTTTCATGCCATTATGAAAGACATTGGAATGGATTATCAAACTATAGATGCATGTCCTAATGACCATATTATATATTATGGACAACATGCTTCAAAAACTGAATGTCCGCAATATCTTATCAGTAGATATTGAACTGATCAAGTAACAAAAAGGGTGCCTCGAAAGGTTCTTCGTCATATTCCCATAATTCCACCTTTGCAGTGATTGTTCAAGTGTGAAAGCATAACACAATTAATGGATTACCATGCATGTAACAAAAGTGGATATGGTGTTCTTCGAATTCCTGCCGATGGTTCTGCATTTAGGGAAATTGAGGAAAAATAGGCAGATTTCAAAGATGAACCTCATAATGTTAGGCTTTCATTGGCAGCTGACGGTGTTAGTCCATTCGAAGAGATTAGGTATATTTACTTAGTGTGGCCTATTTTTGTTATCAACAATAACATTCCTCCTTGGATGTCAATATAGAGAGAGCACATAATGTTGATAATGATTGTTCTAGGTATTTGTTTACATTAATTTTTTGAATTTAACATTTTCATTTGTTTCAATTTTTGCATAATATCTTTTGTTTATTTATTTAATTATATATATTACATTATATCATTCCTTTAGTAATTATGTGTAATTTCAAACAAATATTAGGTAAGTACCAGGTTAAAGATATGAATGTATATATCGAGCCTCTTATCGATGATCTACTAAAGTTATGGGTTGGCATCACAATGTATGACATATGTAAACCAATCGGGGAGAAGAAATTTAAATTCGTTGAATACTTTTATGGACAACTCATGATGCCCATGGACTAACACATTTTTTTGGTATGTATAAGCATTCTAATATTGCTCTTTAATACTATATAATATTTTAATCTTATCGTGGTGCATGCTTATTTTTTAAATAATCTCATTGCATAATTGACATTAATCCATTTGTTGCAAGTCTTCAAACAAAGGGTAAATTTGCATGTCTAGTTTGTGGCCCTAAGATGAAGTATCGTCATTCAAAATTTTTAGGAAAGATGGTGTTTGAAGAGTATAGGCACCTTCTTCCTAAGAACCATAGGTATCATACTACTAACAAACATCTTTTCAATGGGAAAGAAGAGAATGGTTTAAAACCATGAAGAATGACACCTCACCTATGGAGGTTGGAATATAATGAAATCATCAAGGTACTCAATTTCATAATGTATCATAGCTCATGTAATGTTTTGAATGTTTATTTTAATCATTGAATTTATTTTATCGTATTTGATAATTATTTTAGTGATTTCTTTTATGCTTCATGAAGGCCACAATCATCATGAAGGTATTAATAATGGGCTCCCACAAGGAATGAAATATTATCCCACTCAATTCATGAGGTTGCCCTACTATGAGGAGATAAAAATAACTCGTTTGTTTGATACAATGCATATCGGGAAGAACGTGACTGAAACATTACGACGAATCATATATGGTAGGAGGGACAAAGAAAAAATTGTCAAACTTTGTACTGGCATTCAGGAAGACAATCATCCAATGCAAAGTGTGATCCAATATTCAAATAGATCATATGGAGTACTAGATTGAAATAGCCTTCCATGGTTATTAACAGAGCAACAAAGAAATGATGTAAAAGAGGTCATTCAAAGAATTAAATTTCCCATGGGTTTTGCTTCAACCATAAAAATATCTTAACAAAGAAAGGTGAATTTGGTGGGGTAAAAACACATGATTGGCATACCTTCATTAAGATAATAATTTTGGTATACATATTTATATATATTGGCCTTATAGATCTTTTATTTATTTTTATTTTTGCTCATCTTCTTTGGTCGAAACAAATAATGATTCATTTTCTTGTTAAACTATGTTCTACCACTATCTCTCCCAAATGACTTTGACAACAACGTCAAACAAGTTATATATGATCTTGGAAAATACATGAGGTAAGACGTAGTTGTGATTTATATGCAAAATATTCTTTCAAATTATTTTTGTACTTAATGACACGTGTTTTACTTGTAATGTAATGTAATATATTATATTATGTTATGTTGAAACATGTTATTTTCTTGTGTCATGATCTCATGTAGATGGTTGTTATTGAAATAAATCCATGAAGATGATATAAAATATTGGAAGAGAGAAATGTCTCATCTAATGTGTGAAATGCAAAAGTACATACCTCCTAAATTTTTCAATGCACAAGAACACTACCTCATACACCAAGTTGAGGAGATTCAAATTTGTGGACCTGTTCACACAAGGTCAATGTGGATGGTGGAGAGGCACTTGAAATCATTGAAGGCATTGGTTAAACAAAGAGCACATCCTGAGGGTTATATGGTGGAGGGATATATGGTATATCAATCCATGTTGTATATTAGTTAGTATCTTCCTAAAGTAGCAGCGCCAACTATGAATGCAGTGGATCACATTTGGGATGTGAACTCCATCAAAAAATTTGAAGATCAGGAGAATCTGTTGGGGAAAGGTAGAATGAAAAAAATGAGAGGTAATATATTAATATTTGTGAAAATTTATATTATTAATACATATAAAGTTTTGTTTTGTGTATATATGATCATACTCATTAATATATTCATATAATTTATTTCATAAATTATAAATATTTATAATTACCTACATATTGTATGTTATAACTAATATTTAATATTGGTGAATTATGTTTTTTTGATTCATTTTCTCTAGAGTGGGATGCAAAACATTTATACATTGCAAACAATCTTGACTGGATGAATGTATGGATTGAAAGATGTAAACAACATAATGGAGGTAGGTTATCATGGCAACAACCGTCTGAGTTGGTTAGAGAAGCCCGTCGTAACGAACATGCCAATGCTACGTAGAGGGAAATTGATCTAGCATATGGTTTGAAAGATGGACATGTAAGCAATTTCACCCATTCTATTCAGTTATTTTATATTATACTAATGTGACTACATGTGTACTGTATTTTTCAGATACTTTTGAAGTTGTATAAATATATGTTGATTTATTAATTGACAATGCATCTTTTACATATCTGACATATTGCAGTTGAAACACCACAAGGCTATGTGGTGAAATTGTCATAAATTTCACATCAAACAATTGGATGAAACAAGGAAAACTTCTGATAGTGGGATAACTAAAGTATTCCAAGTTACTAATGTTTCCTCTAGTAGTGACAACCATCCCCGAGAATATGAAAATAGATACTATGGGTATTTAAATGATATACTTGAGTGTGACTTTAATTCCTTCAAATTAGTTTTTTTCAATGTCAAATGGTATAGGTTTCGAATGCATGAACGTGATGAGGAAAGAAGTGTTATTAAACATGCCAATGGATTTCCAATGATTAAAACAATGATGATTGAAAGAGGATATGATTACTATGATTTTCCAAGCCAATGTGAATAGGTCTTTTACTCAAATGTTCCAAGTGAAATGGATTATCCATTTGTTGTTAGATATGATCCAAGAGGAAGGCCAATTAAGTATACTCATTTACAGGAAGAAGATGATATTGAAGAACAATAATATTATTCAATAGAATATCAGATAGAGATGGAAGATCATGGAGGGTCGAAAGATGAAGAAGATGAAGAAGATTATGATCTAGATGTAGGAGACAATATTGCAATTCCTAATGATGATGTTGATGGAAATATGCTTGAAAATGACATTTATGACTATGATGATATCATCAATCCTTTCAACATCGTTTCAAAACCAGATGATGATATAGATGTCGAGTTCGATGAAGAAGATCAAGATAGAGAATAAGGATGATTACACATATGTTGAGGTTTGATTAGGTACGTGACTATATAATATTTTAATTTGTATGAATTATTCTCTTAAAATAATTTACTTTTAATGTCATGGGGTAATTACATATTTTTAATTTTTATGCGACGCTTTTATATCCTAGGTTACATTTTGTTTAATTATTATTTGAAACCTGAAAATAGTTGTCAATATAGTAAAGTACGTGGTAGACTAAAAATATCATTTAGAAACACATAATTTCATGTAACTTCATTAATTTTTGTTTTTGTAGTTTCTATGCATGAATCTTAATAGGACATTGCTTTTGATTATTTTATATCTTATAGATTGGGTTTTGGGGATCAATTGAGAGTGATCTGAGGTGGAGGGGAGGAGCCGTGTGAGCTTCCACCTTCATGTGGCTGGCCTTGTTTAGTAGAGGATAAATTATTCTTGAAACCAAAAGAATCTCTTTCATTTTTTATACCATCATGATCGTATAATATTTCATCAATATTGTTACCTATTTGAATCTTCTTGGAATTGAGATTCGTTACATAGTCATTGAAAAAAGACAAAAAGAATTATGTAGTGGATATTAATTTGGTCTTTCTATGGGACATTTTATTCCATTAGTATGTAATTTTGTACAAAAATAATGGATATTGGGGACTACACCATGGTCAAGGAACAAGGAACGAGGAATGATGAATGAGGAACAAAAAATGCACGGGGTCTAGACACCGGCAATAGGGACCTACGAATGGGGCCAACGTTGAAATTTTTTCAAATAGTTTCTGTATGCACTGAAGTTTGTCATGGATAGACTATTGGAATGCCTTAATGATATGGGAGGGTTTCTGGACTCAAATTTGAGTGGCACACCCACTTTCTTCCATCATCAATTCATCATGGAAACGATAAACCCTAATTTTCATATGCTCTAGTAGATATGTTAATGACTCCAAGTTTCATATTTGCATTTGAATGAAGGTACAAATACCTTGAAAAGTATCAAATTGAGATTTCAATTTGATAAGCCAAATAAGAAATGAATCCAAGAATCATTGGATATTGTCGCAAGAGTGACGAATGAAAATAATGTTGCGACGAATTTGCTATACTATCGACGAAATAAATTAGTTGATAATTTTATGCCATTAGTATGTAATTTTGTACAAAAATAATGGATCCTGGGGACTACACCATGGTCAAGGAACAAGGAACGAGGAATGATGGACAAGGAATGAAAATTGCTCGAGGACTAGACACTAACAATAGAGACTTGTGAATGGGGACAACGTTGAATTTTTTTGGAACAGTTTCTGTATGCACTGAAATTTTTCATGAATATACTATTGGAATGCCTTAACGATATGGGAGGGTTTATGGACTCAAATTTGAGTGACACACCCACTTTCTTCCATCATCAATTCATCATGGAAACCATAAACCCTAATTTTCATATGTTCTAGTAGATGTGTTAATGATTCCAAGTTTCATATTTATATTTGACTGAAGGTCTAGCTAGTTTGCAAAGTATCAAATTGAGATTTCAAGTTAATAAACCAAATATGAAATGAATCCAAGAATCATTTGATATTGTCACAAGAGAGACGAATGTAAATAATGTTGCGACGAATTTGTTATACTATAGACGAAAAATGTTCATCGATAATTTTATGCCATTAGTATGTAATTTTGTACAAAAATAATGGATCTCGGGGACTACTCCATGGTCAAGGAATGAGGAACGATGAATGAGGAACGAAAATTGCACAAGGACTAGACACTGACAATAGGGACCTGCGAATGGGGCCAACGTTGAATTTTTTTCAAACAATGCCTGTATGCACTAAAATTTGTCATGGATAGACTATTGGAATGCCTTAATGATATGGGAGGGTTTCTGGACTCAAATTTGAGTGACACACCCACTTTCTTCCATCATCAATTCATCATGGAAACCATAAACCCTAATTTTCATATGTTCTAGTTGATATGTTAATGATTCCAAGTTTCATATTTGTATTTAACTAAATGTCCAGCTAGCTTGTAAAGTATAAAATTGATATTTCAATTTCATAAACCAAATATGAAATGAATCCAAGCATCATTTGATATCATCGCAAGAGAGACGAATGTAAATAGTGTTGCGACGAATTTGTTATATTATTGAAGAAAAATGTTCATCGATAATGTTATGCCATTAGTATGTAATATTTTACAAAAATAATGGATCTTGGGGACTACACCATGGTCGAGGAATGAGGAATGATAAACGAGGAACGAAAACTACACGAGGACTAGACACCGACAACAGGGACCTGCGAATGGGGGCAACGTTGAAATTTTTTCAAACAGCTTTTGAATGCACTGAAATTTGTCATGGATAGACTATTGGCATGCCTTAACGATATGGGAGGGTTTCTAAACTCAAATTTGAGTGACACACCCACTTTCTTCCATCATCAATTCATCATGAAAACCATAAACCTTAATTTTCATATGTTCTAGTAGATATGTTAATGATTCCAAGTTTCATATTTGTATTTGAATGAACGTCCAGCTAGCTTGGAAAGTATCAAATTGATATTTCAAGTTGATAAACCAAATATTAAATGAATCTAAGCATCATTTGTTATCGTCGCAAGAGAGACGAATGTAAATAATCTTGCAACGAATTTTCTATACTATTGAAGAAAAAAGTTCGTCGATAATTTTATGCCATTAGTATGTAATTCTGTACAAAAATAATGGATCTTGGGGACTACACCATGGTTGATGAATGAGGAACGAGGAACAAAAATTTCATGAGGACTAGAATCCGACAACAGGGACCTGTGAATGGGGCCAAGGTTGAAATTTTTTCAAACAGTTTATGTATGCACTGAAATTTGTTATGGATAGACTATTGGCATGCCTTAACGATATTGGAGGGTTTCTAGACTCAAATTTGAGTGACACACCCACTTTCTTCCATCATCAATTCATCATGGAAGCCATACACCCTAATTTTCATATGTTCCAGTAGATATGTTAATGATTCCAAATTTCATATTTGTATTTGAATGAAGGTCCAACTAGCTTGCAAAGTATCAAATTGATATTTCATGTTGATAAACCAAATATGAAATGAACCCAAGCATCATTTGATATCATTGCAAGAGAGACGAATGTAAATAATCTTGCGATGAATTTGCTATACTATCGACAAAAAAGGTTCGTCGATAATTTTATGCCATTAGTATGTAATTTTGTACAAAAATAATGGATCTTTGGGACTACACCATGGTCAAGGAATGAGGTACAAGGAATGATGAATAAGGAATGAAAATTGCACGAGGACTAGACATTAACAATAGGGACCTGCGAATGGGGCCAACATTGAACTTGTTTCAAATAGTTTTTGTATGCATTAAAATTTTTCATGGATAGACTATTGGCATGCCTTAACGATATGGGAGGGTTTCCAAACTCAAATTTGAGTGACACACCGACTTTCTTCCATCATCAATTCATCATGGAAACCATAAACCCTAATTTTCATATGTTCTAATAGATATGTTAATGATTCCAAGTTTCATATTTGTATTTGACTAAAGGTCCAACTAGCTTGCAAAGTATCAAATTGATATTTCAAGTTGATAAACCAAATATGAAATGATTCCAAGCTTCATTTGATATCATCGTAAAAGAGATGAATGTAAATAATCTTGCGACGAATTTACTATACTATCGATGAAAAACGTTCATTGATAATTTTATGCCATTAGTATGTAATTTTGTACAAAAATAATGGATGTTGGGGACTACATCATGGTCAAGGAATGAGGAACAATGAAAGAGGAATGGAAATTGCACGAGGACTAGACACCGACAACAGGGACCTCTGAATGGGGCCAACGTTGAAATTTTTTCAAACAGTTTCTATATGCATTAAAATTTGTCATGGATAGACTATTGGCAAGCCTTAATGATATGGGAGGGTTTTTGGACTCAATTTTGAGTTACACACCCACTTTCTTCCATCATCAATTCATCATGGAAACCATAAACCCTAATTTTCATATGTTCTAGTAGATATGTTAATGATTCCAAGTTTCATATTTGTATTTGACTGAAGGTCCAACTAGCTTTCAAAGTATCAAATTAATATTTGAAGTTGGTAAACCAAATATCAAATGAATCTAAGGATCATTTGATATCATCTCAAGAGAGACGAATGTAAATAATGTTGCGATGAATTTTTTATACTATCGACGAAAAACGTTCGTCGATAATTTTATGCCATTAGTATGTAATTTTGTACAAAAATAATGGATCTTAGGGACTACACCATGGTCAAGGAATGAGGAATGAGGAACACTAAATGAGGAATGAAAATTTCACCAGGACTAAACATCGACAACAGGGACCTGCGAATGGGGCCAACGTTGAAATTTTATATGTCTCATTAACCTTTAGTATATGTCATTGTTTGGTCAGTTGTTATTCACTGAGGGGATAAGATGAGGCATTCTTGAAATTTCCTCGAGCTCTTCCAATATTTCCTTGTATTTTATTCTTCTAAATGTCATCAACTATATACCATAACATCTAAGAAAGGAAATGATTTTTCTAATGGAATATTCCCACCAAATTTGAATTCAACCTTTGTCCCCCAGGGGCCTTGGAATTAGCTTCCATATTTTGGGGTGGATAAATTCCCCCACTCCCCTATTTAACAACGAGTTAGATTCCATATTTATAGGACCATGCAAATAATTCTTTCTATTCTTAAATATGTTAATTGCTTGGCTAACAATTCTATCCTTCACTCAATTCCCATTTATATGACGTGTTGAGGTTCATTATTCATTTGGACATTAATTTTTTGAGAGGGTATATGTTCCCTGTATTTAAGAACAACTTAGTTAGTATGGTCATGGGATACCTTCATTGAATTTTACATTTACCAGTGGTAACATTGGTCAAGTCGTGTGCTGGGTAATTTTCCTTCTCATCATTCACTTGAGTGGATTCTTCCCTTTAGGTTTAGTTATTAGTTTTGACTCTATATTATAGAAACAAAAAACTTAGATTATCCATCTTCCAATGCTACAATGATCCACTATCAAATGTTTTTTTTCCTCTAAGAAATCCTCTAGTTATACGAGAATTAAGGGTTAGGTATGGCGAGAATGGTGTTACATGGTTTTCAAGGAGTGTAGGGCTTATATTATGGTGCAATGTAGTGTAGTCTATAAGAACAATCTTTATGCCAAAACTCAAAATGGATAGTACCATATCTTAATGTTCATAAGACAAATATTCTTGGTATGTTTCCTTTGTGGATATAGTGGCTCAATCCCTCAGTACACATGGTGCCAAACAATGAAATGTAACAATTTTACTATTGAATGGTACTATTATGTCACCCATGGTTAAGGAAATATCTTAATTCTCTACTAATGATTCTCCTGTTATTTTGGTGTCACTAGACACATATTCCTTTTCACCTATGTCAATTGACATAGCCATTACCTTTGTATTCTCAATATTGTAGGGCCATGTTATGGTAGGCTTTGATGTTGTTTCAGTGCTCTTCATGTCGAAATGTTGTATTCAGGTTTATGGTAGTTAATCTCATTAGGAGTTACAAGTCAGATAAAGGTTACATTGGTTTAGAATTGTGCTTTATAGGGATTAGGGGTTAATGTTTATAGGGGTTAGTTATGGCCAGAATTAAGGGTCCTATTTGAATCTTCTTAGAATTGAGATCCATTACATAGTCATTGAAAAAAGACAAAAGACTTATGTAGCGGATATTAATTTGGTCTTTGTGTGGGACATTTTATTCCATTAGTATGTAATTTTGTACAAAAATAATGGATCTTCGGGACTACACCATGGTCAAGGAAAAAAGAACTAGGAACGATGATTGAGGAACAAAAATTGCATGAGGACTAGACACTGACAATAGGGACCTGCGAAGGGCAAGGCTGAAATTTTTTCAAATAGTTTCCGTATGCACTGAAATTTTTCATGGATAGACTATTGGCATGCCTTAATGATATGGGAGGGTTTTTGAACTCAAATTTGAGTGACACACCCACTTTCTTCCATCATCAATTCATCATGTAAACCTGTTAGCGATATTTCTTGTATAGGGGGGTAGAACACAAAAGAAGGGGTAAAAACCCACTTGTCCAAAGTTCCGGGCGAAAACACGCCCGTGGTAAGCAGCAAGAAAGACCGAGCGGTCCATATTTACACGCCCAGATAGACGGCGCATATGGGATTCCAGACCCCCCTTGCCTTCCGACCTTTAAGCAGGGAGGGGTCTGGAATCGAAGCCGCACCTTTCCAACGGTCCAGCTGAGCACGCCCGGATCAACGGCGATGAAGACCATTCCGGACCTCCCCCGCCTTTCTACCTTTAAGAAGGGGGGGGGTTCCGGAATCGTAGGTGCAGTTTCCAACGGCCACGATCGAGGAGCCCAGATCAACGTCTCAGACATAGCCCCGACCTTCTCAGCTGCCCTGTCTTTAACCCACATGGGCCCGCCTTCTGCCATGTCATCTTTCTGCCCGCCTTTCCCTTGTCACCATGTGTCACCGTTCACCTCTCTCTCACACTTCTAGATGGCCTTTCCCTCGTCTCATCATCCATTTATCACTCACCACATATCCTTTTCCCTCCATGTCAGCCTTTCACCGCATTAAACTTGCCCCGTCCATTCACCAGCTGTCTCTGCGTATATCCCTAATGACTCCTGTCAATCCCTCGCCATCTCTCTCACCTCTCATCGTCCTTTTATCTGTCCTTATGGTTGAGGCCCCGTCATTTCATAGCTATACCTCACTTCCCGCGTTGGTCTCCACACCCGTCTTATGAACCCATCAGTTATTCTAGGTGGCAACGTGAGAGGTCTTCCATATCCCAAAATGTTGAGTTGGCCCGGTCGTCTTCGATCCCAAGAAGCAGTTATTGAAGCGGTTGGTGGTGGTTAGACATCGTCTTCGCCATAATGGGAAGTCCTGCATTGAATTAAAGACACGTCGATTCGCCGAATAAACTGTCAGGGGATTGATCGCATCTGCCATAAGTTGCACGACCATTCAGAGATTACAGCCCCGTATTGTCAGAAGCCATGCAGATGCAAAGCCTTCAATGCATTTTCTTGGTTCCGCTGCTGTTGTTGTTTTGAGTATATGTAGGCATTTTTTCCATGTTTGTATCTATCGATGGTTGGGCTTATCTCCCGGTTGTAAAGCTTTAATGAAGCACTGATATTTCTGGTTACATATGCACTCTTAAGACTTCTTGCCTGATGAATGCCAGTCTCTCTTATGTCTTTGTTTCCACTGTGTTGGAATTGCTCGGAATTGGAGGATCCAGTCGAGCCATAGTTGTTATAGGATGATGTTGGTAGGATCACTGTAACAGTTCTGATATTTCTAACCAGTTCTTGTGGTATGCCCATTGTAGAGTGACTTGGAATTGGAGGATCCAGTCAATTCCTCCTCGGCTTCTTGAGACCCTGAACCCAAGAGAATCTTGCTCAGTGTCTTTCTTCTACAAATAGCCGTAAGCATGTTGCCCAAAGCTGTTTGTCCACTTTCTCACTAAGTCTTCCACCTGCCCACCTTTTTATCAACCCACTGGCTGAAGTTGGATCAAGACCTCTTTTGTCACCATACGTACCAGACTCAGTCCCCAAGTTAGAGTGATATCTCCTCGAGTTTTCCTCCATTTGATCACCCTTTTCAAACAAATCATGACATTAAACTGATGGGTATCAGGCTCTGCTCCTGCAAGCAATCCAGGAGTGACTTCCGATAGCCAACATTTTTGGCGTCGTTGCCAGGAACGAAGTTGAATATTTTCCCCGGGATTGAACGACAAAGATCAACTGATTCTGAAGGTGCATCAGATATCAAAACTTGAAGATTGCTACTGTGCACCTGGCGACTCCATTGTGACGAATCCACTAGGAAGAACCTTCTCTATCAACTGTGGCTTCGAGAGGTAGACATATGAGGTTGAACCCACACTTGCCTTTAGCTACACCGGAAGCTGACGTGGAAGCAGTGCGCAGAAAGGGAAAGAGAGCTGCAAAGGAAGTTTCCGCCGCTGAAACAGGTAATACGCCCTCCCCTTCTGTGAAAACTCCATTTTCAGATTCTCAGCTTCCTAGTCGTCCTTCCTCTGAGGTTTCCCATTTTCTGAACTTTGGGAGTGTTCCTGCTGAGTTTTCTCCTACTGGTCTAGTATCATAAGGAGAGATTCTTGTCACTCCCCCTTCCCCGGAGGTCTTGCCTCATCACAGACCCCGAATTTTTGAATATTTCACCACCCCTCCTTTTTTTTTTACTGCTGCACAGAGAGAAGTGTCTTCCCACTCAGGTCCTTTAGCTTTCTCTCTGTTTTCTCTGTTGTCTCCTCCAAGAATCTCTGTTCTGACATCTCCTGTTCGTACTCCTTCTCCTTCGAGTTCTCCTCTACCGAACATCCCTATGGCTAGTGTTAATCCCCCTCCGAACAGAATGGATGCCATAGTGGCTACCAGATATGCTCCTTTGATTCTACCCCAACCTCTGAACCCTCTCCCTGCTGGAGACTACTTGAAATACATTCCCAAGTTCAGTGGGGAGGGAGATGTAACTGTTGAAGAGCACCTAGCTGCCTTTTACAGCTATGCTGACAACCTGAATATTGAGAGTGAAGATGTATGGATGAGAGTCTTTGTTCAAAGCTTGGATGGTGAGGTTAGAAAATGGTTCCAGGTACTGGCCCCTGGATCTATTGCTGGTATTGAATCCTTGGATAACGTTTTCCTGAGGCAGTGGGGAGACAGAAAAGATTATATGTATTACATGGCTGAGTTTGGGTCTCTGAGGAAGATGGAAGGAGAGTCTATTTCAGACTTCTCAAAAATATTTAATAAGATGTACAACAAGATTCCTGCAAAGATTAAGCCCTCAGAGGCCTCAGCTCAAATTTCCTATGCTGGCGCGTTTGACCCTGATTTTTGTCTCGTGTTGAGAGAGAGAAGAGCCACCTCTTTGGCTCAGATGCAAGATGCAGTTGTAGAGGTAAAATCCAACATGCTGGCAGCTGACATACTGAGAAGCCGGGCCGACAAAGATAGAAGAAAAGACAAGACGGAAGCTTCAACCTTCGGCACATCGCTACCCCACTCTCAAGTAAATGAGCTGACCCGAGTTATGAACCTCCTCAAAGAAACGGTGGAGAGATTGAAGGTAGAGAGGAAACAAATGTATAAGGGCCCTCAGACCACTGAGAATAGAGGAGATTTCATAAGAAAAAATAATTTCGCTCCTCCAGCTATGCACAGAGAGAAGGAGAGAGACAGAGACAACCAAAGAGTTCAAGCTCCCTTCCAAAACAATCTTGTAGCTGATGAAGAAGATGGGGAAGCAGACGAGCCTGAACCTAAAATCCACAGTGTAGAAGTCACTCCCCCTTTCCCTCATCTGACCCAAGTAGCATATGAAGAATCTCTCATGGATGGTTAGCTGAACGAATTGAGAAAAGGAGACAAAGTTGGTGGTGGCCGAGGAAGATACAACTTGAGGTCCGACAAAAGAGCAGCAGCACCTGATGTTCCTGAGCCATCCAATAGAATAGAGAAGCCTGCTAATGAAGTAGCAGACAAAGGTAAGAAGGCTCAACCTCTATCTCCCCTTGTTCATAATCATGTTCCTGAAATCAGAGAAATCCCAAAGCCTATATCTTCTTCCAATTTCGAACAGGAGGTCCAAAAAATCAGAATTCCTGTGCCACTCACCGGGCTGATCAGACATGGGGAATTCAAAAAATGCTTCTCTGACCTGCTAAAGTCCCAAGCCTCATACCCTCTTACAGACTCCATAAACCTACAAGATGAAAGGCCTGTAGTGGTCCTAGGTCCCATGGTAGAAGACAGAGATGATTCATCCCCTCCCTTCTACACATCCCTGAACATACATGATAAAGTGTTGCATAATTGCCTTATGGATTCAGGGGCCTCCCACAACCTCATGCCCAAAGCCGTCATGGAAGAATTAGGACTGGAAGTCACCCGAGCCTATCATGACCTCTATTCTTTCGACTCCAGAAGGGTTCAGTGTTTGGGAGTGATTAAGGACCTAGTAGTCTCTCTGTTTCAGCTACCCATGAAGAGTATGGTCATGGATATTGTGGTAGCCAATGTCCCTCCTAAGTTTGGAATGTTATTGTCAAGATCCTGGATAAAGATACTGGGGGGAACCTTGCATATGGACCTCACATATGCCACCATTCTGGTCTTTGGAGGGGAACATAAGAGACTGTACAGAGAAGCCTAGCTAGCCTACATTGTCAGCGACGAGGACAACCCTACCAATCATCCCATCTATGCCTTGGACATAGATTTAGGCTCCAGTTTACTATAGCTCACCCACACCCCTAAAGCTTCCTTGCAGATCAGAAAGCAGCCCATCCTTAATCAGGACACCTCCCCTCCAACTTCCTCTGTTTGGAAGATGTTCTTTGATGGATCTTTCTCCAGTATGGGTGCATGCGCGGTAGTGATATTTATATCACCTTGTCATGAGACCATCTCTCTGTCATACAGGGTGGAATTCGAGGTCACCAATAATGTGGCAGAGTACGAAGCTATGGTTCTGGGATTAAGAGCTGCAAAAGAAATGGGGATCAAGGAGGTGGTTGTGTTTGGTGATGCAGAGCTGATTGTCCAGCAGGTAAAAAATGTTTATCAGACTAAGCATCCTCGGCTCAGGAATTACAGGAACGAGGTATGGGATCTTGTTGAGGATTCCTTCCTGGCCTTTAACATTTCCTACATTCCAAGGGAGGAGAATGCCTCGGCTGACTGTTTAGCTTTCACAGCTAGTGTTCTTGAATTTCCCACGCTGCCCACTGCCAGGTCCGATGTGGAAATAAAATACAGACCTTCTATACCAGACAATGTCAAACATTGGAGGGTGTTTGAGGATGATCAAGAAATTGAGAAATTTCTCCAGTCCATTGGTGACTTTTTCACAATGCGCATAGACAAAGATCCTGAAGAGGAAGACAACCATCACCCTAAGGAATTTGTGAATAGGATTGCTTATCACCAGATCATTCATCTTCCGAGCAATCACATTCCAAGAGGACTGATCCCGTTAGAGAGATTGTTCGATGGAAATGATGTGCCAGTAAAGGGTAAGGTCTCAGGTGATGATGATGACATAGATGAATGCAATGTAGGCACACCTGAGGAGCCAAAGTTTGTCAAGCTGTCGAGAAGTTTGACCGAAGAGCAGAGGGCCAAATATACTAAGATGCTAAAAGAGTTTGCTGATGTGTTTGCCTGGACCTACAAAGACCTTAGAACATATGACACATCAGTCATCGAGCACAAGATCCCACTGAAAGAGGATGCTGAGCCATTTAAGCAGAAGCTGAGACAGATAAATCCCATGTTGCTGCCTGTCATGGAGAGGGAGGTAAAGAAGCTGCCGGATGCCCAGATCATTGTCCCCTTGAGATATTCTGAATGGGTGGCCAATTTGGTTCCGGTGAGAAAGAAAAGTGGAGAAATCAGACTCTGTGTCGATTTCAGGAACCTGAACAGGAGTTCGAGGAAGGACAACTATCCCCTGCCCAACATGGAACACACTTTACAGAGGGTCACTGGCGCGTCCAGAATGTCCATGATCGATGGGTTCTCTGGATATAATCAGATATCAGTCATGCCTGAGGACAGAGAAAAAACAACCTTCATAACTCCTTGGGGCACATTCATGTATGCCAAAATGCCTTTCGGAATGATGAATGCAGGAGCAACGTTTCAGCGAGCCATGGACATAGCCTTCATTGGGGAGAAGGACCAGTTTGTGGTGATATATCTCAATGACATCACAGTTTTCTCTAAGACTGATAAAGAACACTGTTGTCACTTAAAAAGAGTCTTCCCTAAATGTCGGAGGTATGGTCTATCATTAAATCCCAAGAAATCACTGTTTTCTATGCAGGAGGGGAAGTTGTTAGGCCACATAGTGTCAGTAGAAGGAGTAAGGATTGACCCGGGCAGGGTAGAAGTGATTCAAGCCCTGTCACTTCCCCGGTCCAAGAAAGAGGTTCAGGCATTTTTGGGGAAGATTAATTTTCTGAGGAGATTCGTCTCAAACTTCACTGAGCTAGTAAAACATATCACAGCCATGCTCAGGAAGGGCCGTGAAATAAAGTGGACTGCTAAATCCAGGGGATCTTTTGACAAGATAAAGAAAGCATTGACTGAGGCACCTGTGTTGATCAGTCCCAATTATGCTAAAGATTTCCTGATTTTCTCATTTGCTTCTGACGACTCAATAGTAGCAGTCCTATTACAGAGAAATGACCAAGGGTGAGAGCATCCCATTGCCTTCTTCAGCAAGGCACTGAGGGATGCTGAGCTTAAATATGAGATCATGGAAAAGCAGGCCTATGCATTGGTGAAATCTCTCAAGGCTTTCAGGATCTATGTCTTACACTCGAAAATCACTGCTTATGTCCCTTCTACTTCTATGAAGGACATTCTCATACAGCCTGACATAGATGGGAAGAGGGGAAAATGGATAGCTAAAATCCTGGAATTTGACCTGGAGATTAAGCCCACCAAATTGATAAAGGGGCAAGGTTTGGCCAAGTTGTTGGATGAATCCAATCACAAAGCTCTGGAGATTAACTGCATCCATGAACAAGCTGAGTCATCTAGCAATAATTCCCAGGTCACCATACCACTAGAAGAATGTCCCTAGTACAGGGATATCTTGTACTTTCTGCAGGAATTGAAGCCCCCTGACGGATTAGGAAAGAGTAGAGCCAGAGCTTTGAAGCTCAAAGAGGTCAAATACTGCCTCATTGATCGAGCTCTGTATTGGAAAGACCCTCTGGGGATATTATTAAGATGTCTGGACCCATTGCAAGCACAAAAGGTAATGTTTGATTTTCATAGCAGCCTCTATGGAGGTCATCATTTCTGGAAGACCACATCCCACAAAATCCTCCAGGATGGGTATTACTGGCCTACTTTGTTTACTGATGTCTGCAGGGAAGTCAGGGCTTGTATCAAATGTCAGAAGTTCTCAGGTAAACAACAACTCAAATCTTTGTCATTAAAGCCTGTAGTAGTTTATGCCCCCTTTCAGCAGTGGGGATTGGATTTCATCGGGGAGATTCATCCTCCCTCAAGTGGCCAACACAGATGGATCCTCACTGTGACTGATTACTTCACTAAATGGATAGAGGCTATCCCCACTAGAAGCATTTCTCACAAAGTGATCATCAGCTTCTTGGAGGACATCATAGCCAAATTTGGTTGCCCAAGCAGAATTGTCACTGATAATGCCTCCCCCTTCAGGTATGAGCCTATGATCAAATTTTGTGAGCAATTCGGGATTTCGCTGGTCCACTCCACTCCATACTATCCTCAGGGAAACAGACTGGTAGAGTCCTCAAATAAAAGCCTGATCAAGATTATCAAAAAGCTTCTGGAAGACAATCAGAAGGCCTAGGACTCAAAGCTCAAGTTTTCCCTCTGGGCCGATCGGGTGACAACCAAGAAGTCCCTGGGTCTCTCACCTTTCCAGCTGGTTTATGGGATAGAAGCCGTTTTCCCCACTCAGCTTGCCTTACCTGTGGAAAACTTCCTCTAGGTCCTTGAAGCAGAGCCTAATCACATACTCAGAAGGATTCGTCAGATGGTGGAAGTGTAACAGATCAGAGAACAAGTCATGGACAGAGCCTACAATTGTCAGCAGAAGATCAAGCAGGCTTTTGACAAGAAGAAGGGATTTGAGCAGGGTCATCTAGTGCTCAAATGGGATGCACCCAAGAAGGAAAAGGGCAAACACAGCAAATTCGATGCCCTCTGGATCGGGCATTTCAAGATCCTTGAAGTATTTTCAAACAACACTTATAGGTTGCAGGATCTGGAAGGCAATGAAGTTTTTGGCAGCCCAGTCAATGGGCATTTCCTGAAAAAATGTTTTCTGTGAGCCGTAGTCGGCTCTTTTTGTTTTGTTTTGTTTTGTAAATATTGTTTCTGTTTTTATATTTTGGACTAATAAATGACTCCATAGCCCAACAACAAAGGCACTAAGTATGCAAAAGAGTTCTTAGAGCATCACAGGGATGACTCTATCCCCCATGGAGCCAAATGTTAGTGATATTTCTTGTATAGGGGGGTAGAACGCAAAAGAAGGGGTAAAAACCCACTTGTTCAAAGTTCCGGGCGAAAACACGCCCGTGGTAAGCAGCAAGCAAGACCAAGCGGTCCATATTTGCACGCCCAGATTGACGGTGCATATGGGATTCCAGACCCCCCTTGCCTTCCGACCTTTAATCAGGGGGGGGAGGGGTCTGGAATCGGGACCGCACCTTTCCAACGATCCAGATGAGCACGCCCGGATCAACGGCGATGAAGACCATTCCGAACCCCCCCCCGCCTTTCTACCTTTAAGCAGGGGGGGGGGTCCAGAATCGTAGGTGCAGTTTCCAACGGCCATGATCGAGGAGCCCAGATCAATGGCTCAGACATAGCCCTGACCTTCTTAGTTGCCCTGTCTTTAACCCGCATGGGCCTGCCTCCTTCCATGTCGTCTTTCTGCCCGCCTTTCCCTTGTCACCATGTGTCATCGTTCACCTCTCTCTCACACTTCCAAATGGCATTTCCCTCATCTCATCATCCATTTATCACTCGCCACGTATCCTTTTCCCTCCATGTCAGCCTTTCACCGCATTAAAATTGCCTCGTCCATTCACCCGCTGTCTCTGCATATATCCCTAATGACTTCTGTCAATCCCCCGCCACCTCTCTCACCTCTCATCGTCCTTTTCTCTGTCCTTACGGTTGAGGCCCCGTCATTCCATAGCTATACCTCACTTCCCGCGCTGGTCTCCACACCCGTCTTACGAACCCATCAGTTATTCCAGGTGGCAACGTGAGAGGTCTTCCATATCCCAAAATGTTGAGTTGGCCCGGTCATCTTCGATCCCAAGAAGCAGTTATTGAAGCGGTTGGTGGTGGTTAGACATCGTCTCTGCCATAATGGGAAGTCCTGCATTGAATTAAAGACACGTCGATTCACCGAATAAACTGTCAGGGGATTGATCGCATCTGCCATAAGTTGCACGACCATTCAGAGATTATAGCCCCATATTGTCAGAAGCCATGCAGACGCAAAGCCTTCAATGCATTTTCTTGGTTCCGCTGCTGTTGTTGTTTTGAGTATATGTAGGAATTTTTTCCATTTTTGTATCTATCGATGGTTGAGCTTAGCTCCTGGTTGTAAAGCTTTAATGAAGCACTGATATTTCTGGTTACATATGCACTCTTGAGACTTCTTGCCTTATGAATGCCAGTCTCTCTTATGTCTTTGTTTCCACTGTGTTGGAATTGCTCGGAATTGGAGGATCCAGTCGAGCCATAGTTGTTATAGGATGATGTTGGTAGGATCACTGTAACAGTTATGATATTTCTAACCAGTTCTTGTGGTATGCTCATCTCTAAGTGACTTGGAATTGGAGGATCCAGTCAAGTCCTCCTCGGCTTCTTGAGACCCTGAACCCAAGAGAATCTTTCTCAGTGTCTTTCTTCTGCAAATAGTCGTAAGCCTGTTGCCCAAAGATGTTTTTCCACTTTCTCACTAAGTATTCCACCTACCCACCTTTTTATCAGCCCACTGGGTGAAGTTGGATCAAGACCTCCTTTGTCACCATACGTACCAGACTCAGTCCCCGAGTTAGAGTGATATCTCCTCGAGTTTTCCTCCATTTGATCACCCTTTTCAAACAAATCGTGACATTAAACTGATGGGCATTGGGCTCTGCTCTTGCAAGCAATCTAGGAGTGACTTCCGATAGCCAACAAAACCATAAACCCTAGTTTTCTTTCAAAGTACCCAATTTGGTTGATGCAAGTTTTAGGCTTTCGTCGGTCTTTCTTAATTTTTCTTTCAGTTTCTACATTAATGTATATACAATGTATCTACATCATAGTTGTGATGAAAAATCCCTCTATTTCGTTGGTTTCTTATTCAACACCATCAATATACTAGAAGTGGGAAACAGTGACATGTGAATGGGGCCAACGTTGAAATGTTTTCAAACTGTATATGTATGCATTGAAATTTGACCTGGATAGACTATTCACATGCCTTAACAATATGGGAGGGTTTTTGGGTTAAAAGAGTTAAGAGATTATAAGAAATATGTGTATGGAGTTATTATGGTTTGGGGTTTTCAAATTTAAGGGTTATAAGGGTTAAGTGTTATGAGTGATATAGGTTTAGTTGGGTTTATGTATATAACTATTAGTGGATATAGCTAAACACTTAGGGTTAATGGGGTTATAGAAACTAGAATCTATACATATTATAAGGGTTAGTGGAAATGGGTTAATATTGGGTAAAAGTTAATATTTAGTGGGTTTATGGATTAAGGGTCATATGAATTATGGGTTAGGTGTTAAGGTATATAATTTTTAGGGGTAATAGGGGCTATAAGTGTGAATGGTTTCAATAATTATATGTATTAGAGGATATTAGTTAGAGACTAGTTGTTTAGGGGTTTTTATTTGGATGGTTTTATGTATTAATGGTTATTAGTTAGGAATTATGAGGGATGAGGATTATGGATAATTAATGTGAATGGTTAAAATAAATGTTGCAAATATTGACATCGACATTGACAAAATATCTTCGAGGGTCCGAAGACAAAAATATTGGCAACATCAGGAAACATATTGGAAAATGTCATAAGAATGAAAAACAATGTTATAAGAATGAAAATATCGAAAAATATTTCCAACCCTAATTTTGAAGATAATATCACCAACATTGCAATATTATCGAGATGTTGATAAAACTGGTTAAA
This sequence comes from Picea mariana, assembly GCA_032191745.1. Classification (NCBI taxonomy): domain Eukaryota; kingdom Viridiplantae; phylum Streptophyta; class Pinopsida; order Pinales; family Pinaceae; genus Picea; species Picea mariana. Next base: position 60,309 of record JASDQU010736610.1, read on the forward strand.
ATAGTTATAGGGATTGAGATTTAGGAATTATAAGGTTAAATTTTGGGGCTTATAAGAGTTATGATTAGGTTTTATGGGTTTTTGGCGTTAGAGGTTATACATATATGGTTTATAGATTAATAATTATAGGGGTTAGGTATTAGTTGTTATTAGGGTAAAGGGTGTTTGAGAATATAAGTGTTATGGGATAAAGGGGTTTTTAAGGGCTAGAGGTTATGTTGTTTAAGAATGTAGGTGTAGGTTGATGACATTAGAGGTAAGGGCTCATAAGGATTAGGGGTTACACGAGTTAGGATTTTGTCTTTATAATGATTAGGGGTTAAGGGTTATAATTGCTAAGTGTTAAAAGAGTTAAGATATTATAAGAAATATGTGTAAGGATTTATTATGGTTTGGGGTTTTAAAATTTAAGGGTTATAAGGGTTAAGTGTTAGGAGTGATATAGGTTTAGTTGGGTTTATGTATATAACTATTAGTGGATATATATAAAAACTTAGGGTTAATGGAAATGGGTTAATATTGGATAAATGTTAATATTTATTGGGGTTAGTCATAACATGGGTTATATAGATAACGTGTAAAGGCTCGAGGTTTTTAAGAGTTGAGGGTTAAGTGTTATTGTGATTTACGTGGTTAGTGGTTAAAACAATTATAATGGTTTATATGGGTTCATGGTTTCAAAGGTTAAATGGGTAATGGGTTTTAGAATTTGTGGCTTGGGGGCAATATCAATTATAGCAATCAAGGGTTATAATAATTAAAAATTAAGAGTTAGAATGATTATATTGGCTAGTGGTTATTTTGGTTAGGGGTTATGTTTCATGGGTTATCATAGATTAGAGTTTTAGGATTAGAGGTCATATTTGTTCAACTTAGGTATTCTAAGGGTTATAGGGTTTATACCAATTAAGGTAATAGTAGTGAGGGTTTATAAGGGTTTGACAATAGGGTTTATCCATTATAAATGTTACACGAGTTAAAGGTTAATGAATATATGATTTAGGGGTTATGGTAGTTAAGCTCATTAGGAGTTAGAAGTCAGATAAAGGTTATATTGGTTTATAATTGTGTTTTATAGGGATTAGAGTTTAATGTTTATAGGGGTTAGGTATGGCAGAAATTAAGGGTTAGGTGTTAGGGATGATAAGGGTTATAGTGTTATGGAGTAAATTGGTTATATGGTTTGAGTATTATAAGTATTAATGTTTGTCAGATTGAGGTATTAGGTGCTTAGGGTTAATAAGTTAGGCTTTAGCTATTAAGGGTTTATAAGTTAGAAATTATAGAGGTTAGTGATTAGGGTTAACATAGGTGATAGACTAGTACTAATAATGGATAGATATAATAGTTAATGTACATGTTTGGGGTTATAAGGGTTAAATATTAGGATTAAATTTTCAAGGGTTTAGGGGTTTGGGAATCTAAAAATTCCTTGCTATGACTATTGTGGGTGGGCCTAGATGTTATTGATGGTGCTAAAGCACCAAATCACCTCCTATCACAATTAATAATGGTGGAATTGTACCTTTGGGATAGTACTATGTGTTTTCTTTCAAGAACATACCCATGCTTCAACCACATGTCAGTATCTAAGATGGAGGTCCTATGGTGCTAAGTATATAATGGTGGGGTTAGTTGTTAAGATAATGGGGAGGTAGGTTTTAAGGGAATGTGTTCCCTCTTCCCTAATAGTGACATCCATTTGTATTATATATGTATGATTTTGAATTATTCTAAGCCTTACTAGTACCCAAATATAATATTATGGAAAATGGGTTTGTTAGCAACATGGAATGTTAATGCAATGAAGTGGGTTTTCTTTCTATCATGGAGAAGTTCATTGATGGGGTGCAAAATTAAGTGTGTGGTTTAAGTGCATCAATTAGCTACATTGGCCAATTGTGTGAGTTAAGTGCATCAATTAGATACATTGGTCAATTGTTATATGGGTTAAGTGCATTAGGATATTTGGGTGGCTTAGAATAGTGGTTTTGGGTTAATGACTTGGTGGCCATGTTTGGAATTAGGAGTAATTAGCACATTAGGATGCAATTTATTGGGTTCATGTGATAGCTACATCCACCCTTAATCTAATGCTAACATTAATAGTGGTTAGTTGTGTGCTCTAGTTTCATGCAATGATTCATGGGTTGGGTGTGTGGGTATGTGCATAAATTAGGTGTATGGATTATAATTGTAATGTGTGTCTTGATTAGTATGTTGATGGCTTTAGTGCATGGGTATAGAATAGTTAGAAGGACTAGGGTCACTAACTAAGTGAATTGTGTTGTGTTTCATCCATCAAATGCCTAAGTGCCCCATGGTAATTTCTCTTTAGGAGACCCAAATTAGTGGAAATGAGTTTCCACCCATAGGTTTGACAACCAAAGCCAGGTTCATGAAATCCAACAAAACAATAACAATTAGTTCAAGAGAGAACCCATCAATGGTGGCACAACATTGGAAGGGATAAAAAAAATTAGGATCAACATAGAGGATGAAGGTTTCTCTCATGAATGAAACAAGTTCCCAAGGAATCTGATTTCATTTCAAGTACAATGTCCAACTATAACCCATCATGGGATGTAATTTCCCACTGAGACATCATGGGTGTGAATTAACTTGGCATGTAGTTGGGTTTCACGACTGTAAATTAATTTTGAGTGTAGTTTCACTTTCTCCATAATCGCAAGGATTTGCAAGAAAGAGAACATTTTATTGTCACACTATCCATTAAGGCATTCTAAACAATGAAACATTTTCCCAACACCATTGATAATTGTCCAACAATTGGCTTTGTCCCTAGTACCACATGCATTAGACCTTAAACCAAAATAATTATTATTTGTTTGATGGGATATTTGTCTAGGGTTATGAGTGTATCAGTCGTGCCACTACTCTCGATGTTCCTAATGTGGACTCTAATCCAATGTCATGATATAAATCTTGTGATTGTGGGGTATTGACACTTGTTCTCGGTGAAATAATATATTAACACTTGTCGGGGTATTGACAATTGTCCTAGATTATTATTATTATTATTATATCAATTATATATATTATATTAAATAATATATAATTGATATATATATATTTTTTTGTAAATAAGAAGAAAATTATATTAAGTTCCTGCTATAACTGCAGTAGAGCATCAAAATACAAACATGTCCAGAGTGCAAGTGTTGGACTGCCCCAACAGAGGGGAAACCAGTCCATCTTTCCCATCCAGTTCATAAGTCAGAGAATCATATACTAAGGTAATATAGACCATGTTCAAACTGATAAACAATTAAGACCAGGAGACTGACAGGACTACACAAAACAAACAGAATATCTAAACACCTGGCAGGAAGGCTGGCCACATGGGAGGGAGGTCCCCTTGCCACGGCTCTTCTTCAATGTAGGTTGGCTCTTATGCTGGCTCGTCTTCCTTGTCACGCGGAATTCCCTTATCTCGGTTGCCGTGCTCAGTCTTCGCCGGTTCCCTGTTGACAGAACGTTGAGCTGTGTGAGGTCCTTCATCTGTAGAAATCGCAGGTGCCTCCCTTGGCATAGCTTCCACCGGTTCCAAGGTAAGAGCCCCATGCATGGAGGATAGAAGTTGGAGGCAGCTCGCCACCTTTTCATCTGTGTCTTGAAGGCGATAGTTGAGATCTACCATCTCCTGTCTAAGCTCAAAGACCAGGTCGTGCATGATGAGCAGACGGTCTCTAAAATACATCCTATCGAAAGAGCCAGTCGAGTGTGGTTTGGCTTGCTTAGGCGCGCCTTGAGGATTAGGGTCGCCGCTTGGGCCATGGATTGGTACAGGGGGTTGGAACTTCACTAAGGGATCGTGTAGGTGGCACGAGAGGGAGATTGGTGAGCGGGAGGTTGTAGCCATGGAAACAACCATTGGTTCTTACGGGATAGCAGCTGGAGAGTCCGACTAATGACGAAGGGAGGGCCCACCAGAAGACGAGCCATAAGGCATGACCGGGGGCCGGCGGGGCTTCCAGGGAGAGCCCTGCTTCGGCCTTCCCCTCGGGCGCGTCATTATGTGCTCAGTGTGAAGGGGGAGGCAGGAAAACAACGGCCAGTGCAGGGGAGGGACAAGAATACCGTATGGCCTGTGCTTAGACAAGAGGAGCCTTGCGGACATCAGGCGATAGCAAATGACATGGAGAGTGAGCCGATCCATTCTGAAATCGCTTGCAAGGGGAGGCCTGCGTGAATGCGGCATTAATGCCCCTCAAATCTCTGTAAAGCGTAATTAAATTCCATGGAGGGTGGCGGGCTGCAGCACGAGCCCATCACGTGCCTCCATGCTGTGATGGCTTGTGCCAGACCCTCCTCCTTGCCACGATGGATTCATTAACACCCCATCCGGGGGGTATAATTGATATATATTAATCATATTAAAAACAATAATAAAAATAATAAAACACAAAAAACAAAAAAAATAACAAATTTAAAAAAAAAAAATTAAATAAATAAATTGAATTATATAATGAGCCCGCACCCATATTTCACACACAACAATGAGCCCAAAAAAACACTAGAGAGAAAACCCAAGCTAGCTGAAACCCCTCTATTCTAGAACAATGAGACAGAGGAGATAAGGCGTGAGAGGGAGCAGAGGAGAGAACCTCGACTGCCATTCAATCGAACCCAGCAGAACCCAACCATTCAATCGAACTCGACCACCATTAAATCAAAGCTAGCGAGAGGGAGGAGAGAACCCCCACGCAGTGGAGATAAGGAGGCCCTACACCTACACAATGAATTGTGACAGTCGATTCCAACACACTTGATCAAGTCGAGGGCAAGGATGGTGAGTACCTTTGCACACTTGAATTTACATTGCTAATTCAAGATTAGTATTTTTGTTTTTACAAGTTTGGTTAGTTCCATTTTTATGTTGGAAGGAGACAGACATCTCGCCTTTTTCTTCCCTGACCATACACCCTAAGAATTGCAGGATTTCCTATGCCTTCTTCTCCCTTTCCCATACGCCCTAAGAATATGTGCTAAGAATTGTTTTTATGCAATATTTAGATCCCTAAGAATTGGATTGCCTATGCCTTCTTATCCCTTGCCCATAGATTTCCAGCAGGGTCAGTGGATGGCCTTAAATGGATTACTTCAACCTCCTGTAGCTATGTTTTCCACTTGTAGTTGACTAGTGGAGAAGAAACTAGTTCAAACAGGCAAAACAAATTAGAGAAAACCCACAGAAAATTGCTTCCATAGGCCAACTGGCACAATCTTCCCTTGACTTGTGATCCATGCCAAAATCTCAAGTTTGACTTGTGTTGACTGAGTCAAACTTGGTTAATGTAAGTTTGAATTGGTGACCTTTGGATCAGCTTGTTTGGAGGCTGATCCAATTCAAACTCAAAAAATTGCAATTTAAAGTGTGATTCTTGTTTCACTGAAAATAACTCTTTAATCAAAAATATCATAGATCTCCCATATTTTTGTAAATTGTATTTGTTGAAGGTAGTAGATTTTGATGTTTGTTTGAACAAAATGACACTTGTTATGGGAGAGCCTCGAGGAAGTCTCGAAGTATGTGTATACATTGCGAACTTGTTTTCACAAAATTAGGATAATATGGAGAAGATTGGCCATACTCATCCAGTTGTCATGTCCAGAGAATTGCAAAATCAATTTTTTTGTCGAGTCCTATATTGTATACTATGAAAACCGTTAATAGTAGTGACCCAATATAGTCCATTTGCTGATTTAAAACATGTTCAAGTTTTCTTCTTTTATTGGTTAGTTTGGTTGTGGATGTTAGTTTGGAAAAAATAAGAATTCTTCTCAAAGAGTAGTTCAAAATTTGAAAAGGGTAGTTATCTCCTTGAGATAGTGAGAATTTATTTTGTGTCAACTGATAAATATCAATGTTTCAATAGTCCCTTAATATTATTCTAGGTGCAAAAATTGTTAATCTTGCACCTCCATGATTCCAAAACATCATCGGGATCCAATAGTGTCATTACCATTGTCATTTGTATCCTCAGAAGTTGTAGTATTCCCCTTAATAGATCATATTATACCTTTGATCCCATAGATAGAACATATTTTTCCTTAGTAAATCCCCTTGGTAGACCAGAAGCTGTAGTTTTCTTCTAAGAGGTCATATGTTCAAATCCAGAGGGGGGTAGGGTATGTTTACCACCATAGACTTTACCAGTAAAATTGCTAGGGGAAGGGAGTCTCATACACCAATTTGGTGTATGGCTTGGTTGTGACCTTAAAAATAGATTATTATTATTATTAATACTAAAAAGAGATAGAAAAGAGAACCCCAACCATGCCTTATATCCCTTATTTTGACAAGATCTTTGACAATTTCTTGATCTTTAGAGATGCTCTGTCCAGCCCCATAATTTCTTTTGATCTTGCCAAGAATCTTTACTCCATCATGTTAGGAGGTCCTTATTCTTATCTACCATTCGTCATTATCTTTTTTTCCAGCATTTAATGAGTGCTCCTTGACTGATCATATTGATCTTTCTTAGAACTATAAATACTAATCTCCCAATCACCCTCACTTAAAAGCCGAAGTTATCTACATAATTATGAATCACTACACCAAGCCTTACTGATCCATGTTGATCATAAGTAATGCCAAAGTCAATAAGCCATCATCTCTCTCTAGATCACGAATAACCTTATCACTGCCTAACATTTCAAGTTCATAATTTGTTGTAACAAATCAATTCCACCCAGGTTCTACTCTCATCAAGTTCAACTCCTCGTCATCCACAATTGCCATTCATACTAAGTAGTTAATCTAGTGTCATCTCTTCTTTCATACATTTTTTTTGTAGGTTTCCATGTTGGGTCCCTTGAACCAACTATTTGTACAACATTCTTTGATGCATTTCTATTAGGTCCTTCATGGTGACGTTAACTTCTTTTTCATTATTTGAAGCAATAATCTATCTTAGAAAAGAATGCCAATGTTGGTGTCTGCGTATAGTTTGATCCCAATAGCTTGAAGCAAGCTGCCAAACATTTTTTGAGGATAGAAAATAAAATCTCGAAAAGACCTAAATAACCTTCTACAGTGTCTCCCATAGTGGATTATCTTTGTATATTATTTTCTATTCAATTTCAGAAAAGAATTCTTTCCATCCATGCAAATTTTCAAAATTAATGTTTACAAACATGTATATTACCTTGCCCATCAAGTTGGTGAATAATGACAACATACTTTGGAAAACCACTGAACATATGCTTCTATCAACTGACTTCTTTGAAGTCATTGAGATAGTGGCACATGGGACTTTTGGCAGGCATTTGTTGTCTCAAAACATGTGACATCACCATATTCCCCTTGCAGTGCTATAGAGGAACTCCAAATACAATACATTCTATGGTGCTTTCTGATGGACATGGTTGTTAATTTCCGTACAAATATAACATTGCTAAATCCTTATTTTTTTATAATAAGATCACCAGAAAAGATGTAAGCAACCAACAATGTTTTTCTTTTCCAAGATATTAGCATTATGTACAATAGATCCATGAGTTCAAGAAGATGTTTCTTATTAGCAAGCCTGAGGAAAATATAATATTTTCTATCCAATTTAAAATTTTGAGGCATATCCACACCAATTTTTTTCCATGAAAAAAACATTATATTCAATATTTCAAAACTAAAATCAGAATATACATCATGTCCTAACTATATTTCCATAGCCATACCTCTCATCTTTCTTCCAACCAAAAAGAGGCAAAACTTAGAGAAAATTTTCCTCATAGCAGATCTTGTCTGAAATATTACAGTCATCTGGAGGCTCTAGGGCCCTCCAATCTGTGCTTAAAAGAAATTGTGTATTTTATTCACCTTTGAGGAGACTCAACCCTCTACTTATTATTTACCTCTATATGAATCAAACATTTTGTAAAATAATACTGCAATGCATAATTATTTTAGTGGTGGGCCCCACTGCCACATGACATTTAATCATTAGTCCACATCATATCCAACTATCATAGACTCATACCTTTGTGGACTTGATGCATAGTACCATGCAGAAACATGAGAGTGGATGTGGCTATATTAATGTGGTCACTTGGTGTTCTCTCAATCTTATTTT
>JASDQU010736610.1:78627-91400 GCA_032191745.1 Picea mariana
CATAAACATGCTAAATACCTTGATTGAGAATGTGGATGTAACAAGTTGAACATTGAAATCATAGAGAGATGACATAATCGAGCAATATGGGTGGTCATAGATGTTTAGCTATTATTCAATCATTTAACATTTTAATGTCCTTGAAAAATGCACGTTTGAAGGGTGGTCACCTCCATGACAAAGTTAATTTCTAATTTTTTCTTTTAGTTGTTTGAAGAATATTCCATGTCCCATAATAATAGTTACACTCATTTATGGATTAAGGACCTTATTTTCATCCCCTAATCATGGTCAGGGCCTAAAGACCCATCCCGGCTACACAACAAATCCTAATGGAAACCCTTTCTCATTCATATGAAAAATATCCCCTTTAAAGGGATGATGTTGTAGTTAAAGGCCTTGATTATACTTTATGGATTAATGACCCTATTTTCATCACCTAATCATGGTGAAGTCCCCAACATAAATCCCTACTACACAAAAAATTCTAATGGAAACTTAATCCAACCCGTATGCAAAAGATCCCCTTTAAATGTCTCATGTTGTAGTTCATGGCTTTAATCATGGCCTATTAACCCAATAATATTTTTTCAAGGCCTAATTCCTTGGATTTATCCCCCAACCATGGTTAAATCCTTCATAGCCATCTTTGATACACAAAATATTATAACAATACCCATATATCACTCAAAGGTTTATGATTCCCTATAGACAATGTGTTATGTGGTTTAGGGCATTGATTATGTCCCTTAATCCCTAAAGGATTCATAAATGACCCAAGGGACTTATTTTCCTCGCTTGACCATGGATAATTACTTAATGCACATGTCCCTAGTGCAAAATATTTCATAATGGTACACATATTCAACTTGGAGGAAAAATATTTCCTCTAAAGGGATTATGTTGAAGGTGATGTTCATGGATATTGAGCCTTGAAAATCAATTTATGGAATAATTCCCTTATTTTCCTCCCTTTGTTATGGTAAAGTCCTTGAGACCCATTCCTACTATGAAAAAACTCATTATTATACCCATATCCTACTTATATTACAAAGGTTCACTTTAAAGGAACTATGTTGTAATTTGATGCCTTGATCTTGGCCTATTAGATCAAGAATATTAACTTAGGTCATAATTCCCTCGACTCGTGACCCAACCATGGTGAAGGCTCTAGTACCCATCCCTAATGCATAAAACCTTCTAATGGAATTGTTATTGGATAAATCGGTAGGTGCGGACACTAACTGATCTCCCTAGATCCACCTAGATCTAGAACAAAATAGGACAAGACATGACTCTTTCTCTAAGTTGCATTCATTGAATCTACTACCGAGAAAGAATGAGTGACGTAACTTTATATCGCTTCCTTAGGTCTCTGTTGTTCCTACTTTTCTCCAGTGCTCTTGTGAAATCATGTCCAAGACAACACAAACCAAACAAAGTGAAGATAACAAAATATATTCAATATCAACATATGCATATGATCAAGGAGTTATGCAATAAAATAAGAGTGATTTTATGGGAAAGGGACATGCCATTGTATTATATTAAATGAAAGTGGAATATACAACCAGATCACCTTGATGTCGCAAGATTCCTTTCGGTGATCCTTGGTTCCAACACACACACTTGATCTACACTTGCATGAAGAAGATCCAATAAAACTTGATAGACAAATAAATTCTTCAAGATTCAATCCAAACAGAGTTTTTCACACAATTCTTTCATCAATTCTTCATTCAATCTTTCTTAACCTCTTCCTTGAGAAACCTTTCATTATATAGGAGAAGCAGAGATGGTTAAAGGGATGAGGATGATCCCACTAAATATGATAAGTTAGTAGGATGCCAACCATGTGAATGCCAACTCATTTTCTAGAAGATACCCTTATACAACCTTTGTAACTTCCTCTTCCTTTCAAGCTTCAAAATAGGTTCGCACCCTACCTATAGAGAAGACTGTGAACACCTCGCAAGATAGGTATAGGGTTGCCTGTGAGAATCAAGATTCTCGCACCCTGTAACATAGTCAACCTGCGAACTCATCTTAAAAATATGATATTTGGAAGAAGACAACTGTCACTTTTCTCAGGCAAAAAGTCCTTATGAGAGCTTGAACACATAACTGTAGTGACATCACTAGAGTGACCAAAATAATGTGTAATAGGCATCCACATACCACTCTAATGATAATGATATCTTACATAGGGCATGTTTTATATAAATTAATAAAAAATCCCATCCTTGGTCAAACATTTCTCCTAATTGCATATGTATCCCAATTGGTGGCTAAATATACCCTTTGAAGGATGAATGTAATGGTTTAAGACCCCATTTTATCCCATGAGCCCTCAAATATTTATTTAGTTGATATGTCTCGTCTTTTCACTACTTTACCATGGTCAAGACACCAATATCCATCCTTGGTATGAAAAAACTACTATAGGCACCAATATCCCATTTTGAGATCAAAGATTCTTTTTAGAGGGCCTATGTGGTGATTTGAGTCCATGTTCATGGAAAATATCATTAAAATATTTATATATGACTTGAGTCCCTTTATTTTATCTCCTTGTCATGGTTATGTCCCATATACCTATCCTTGGTGCATGAAACCACATAACATCACAAATATCCCAATTGGAGGCCAAGTATCCCCTTGAAAGAAACTTTGTAGTGGTTCAAGGACATGTGCATGGTTCATGAGCATTAAAAGTTTCATTTAGATCTTAAGACCCTTTATTTTCTTGCATGACCATGGTCACAGTCTCCAAATCCATCCAATGCATCTAAAGTTTTCTAATATTTCCAAAATCTCATTCATATGTTAAATATTATAATCCCTAAAATACTAATTTAGATCATACAACCCTTTTTTTCCTTCATTGACCATGGTCAAAGCCTTGAGACCCATGCCTGGTATGCAAATTCTCTCAATGATGCCTATATCCCACCAAGAGGCCAATGATTTGAGTTTTTATGGTGGTTTGAGTCCTTTTTCATGGACTAGGGCCCTAGAAGCTTAATCTACAACCAGATCTGTGAGATCCATATCTTTTATGTAAAGCCTCCTAAAAGTACCAATATCGCGCTCAAGGACAAAGTTAATTTCTAAAAGTTTTTTTTTACTTGTTTGAAGAATATTCCATGTCCCATAATACTAGTTACACTCATTTATGGATTAAGGACCTTAATTTCATCCCCTAATCATGGCCAGGGACCAAAGACCCATCGTGGCTACACAAAAAATCCTAATGGAAACCCTTTCTCATTCATATGAAAAATATCCCCTTTAACGGGATGATGTTGTAGTTAAAGGCCTTGATCATACTTTATGGATTAAGGACCCTATTTTCATCACCTAATCATGGTCAAGGCCCCAACATAAATCCCTACTACACAAAAAATCCTAATGGAAACTTCATCCAACCCGTATGCAAAAGATCCCCTTTAAATGTCTCATGTTGTAGTTTATGGCTTTAATCATGGCCTATTAACCCAATAATAGTTTTTCAAGGTATTATTCTTTGGATTTATCCCCCAACCATGGTTAAATCCTTCTTAGCCATATTTGATACACAAAATATTATAACAATACACATATCTCACTCAAATGTTCATGATTCCCTATAGACAACATGTTATGTTGCATATCTTCATGATTCATAGTATTCTGTGGATTATGTTTCATATCTTCATTTACTTTCTTCCCTTCCCTTCTTCCAGGGTTGCAACGCACTGCAAATAAAGTGCCAACTCTCTTGTCTGTTGAACCTCAGAGCACCAATTCTGATACCATGTATAAATTTTAGCTAAGATATATACTAAGTCATAAACATATTTCACCCTCCTATAAATATTCAACAATAGATCAGAAATACTATATGACATAGATATGAAACTGAAATAGCAACATAAATAATAATGAAAAACAAAGAAATCACTCATATAACACTAGTAATTTATGGGAAATGCCCCTGGAAAAAACCCAACTTGGGAAAACCTGTTCAAGGAGAGTTTTCTTATTGAGCTCAGAGAAATTTCATATTAGAGTTTACAACAAGAAGTAATCAAAAACAAAAATTCATGAAAAATGTGGCAACAAACCTCCTCGATTTGTGTGCTAAAAACCACACAAAACAATTCCCATTTTCTGCAATGTATAGTCCTTTTAAAAACAAATAAAATCTTGATATCTATGCACATTAGAAATATTGTTCTTCACTAATTTCGTACATCCAAACACTTAGAAATTTTTTCCATCCTCTTTCCTCGATTTTTGTGCCTCTATGTTGTTGTACGACCTCTTAATAGTGATGTATGACCTCCCTTTTCACTGCTGTCAACTCAACATTTAATGTTGTAATTTTTGGAAAAACGTGACCTCTTCTCCTCTTGAAAATCATGCCCTCCTTCAGTTGTACGAACCCTCTCCTTCCTTGGAAATCATGCCCATCCTCTAGCTGTATGAACCTCCCTCTTTCCCTTGGAGAATGCACCCTCCTCTTGCTGTTACTCTCACTTCTCCATGAGCTCAATCTCTTTCTTGATAAAAGTGACTCTTCACCTTCTTGCTCAAGCTCTCCTCAAAGTGTGTGCCCTCTCTCCCTCAAGTGCTTCCTTTATGCAATTTCCAATGTGTAACTCCTTTAACACTTGGTATCCGAATGAGATTTATGGTCAATATATAATCTTTCACTCATGAGATCAACGGTCACAACTTAATCATTGGTTGAGGTCACTTAAGTCGCTAAAGTGATCGACAACCTCACAAATTCACTTTTACACATTAAAAACTAAAATCTCAACTTAACTTTATAAAATCGCTTTATAAAGTCACTAGGGAGAAATGTGCTTGGTCACTTCGACATGTTGGGCGATGCCTATGCGGAAGTACCTCAGAGCCACCAAATCTAACATAAAGTGCATATAACGAAGCATTCAATGTTTTATTACCTAAATTATTGTCAAGAGACTATATAATAGAAGTGAATAAGTGGAGGGCTATTTCATGGAACTTGTTTGTTTATGTGCTCATACCCATGTATACATATATACTTACCTATATTCATAAACATTGCACAACCTTTAAGAAGACTAATCTTTATTTATTGGGCATAAACTTAGTCTTGGCCTTGAAATATTTTGAAGGAAAAAGTGAAATGTTATTTCAGCAGTGCTCTATTGGTAGTGTTGAAAATCATGACATGGTCTTACCAAGGTTGAACTCAAATTGCCTAGCCTTGCCCAAAAATGTAATAACAATCATATTTCATTGTTCTTGTAAGGAGACTAGGAGGATGTCATCATCTATGAGCAATAGGGTAGATATCATGTCTCCATAAAAACCTCTGCAAAATAAAGTCATGGATATCATGTGAGAACCATATTTAGGTATGATAATTATGCCATATAGTATCATACTCTTGATAAAGAATCCTAATTATTGAAGTTGTTCTAGTAAATTCAAGAAACATTGTCAAGATCTTTTGAAAGTTCACAAAACTAAACGGGGTTGGTGTGCTATTCTTTGCATGTCACAATTGTATGGCCAATGTGAGGATGCGTTTAAGAGCAAGGTAATCTAGATTCTTTCTCGTTCCTTAGATTTGAAGCTACTCACTGTAGGTTAGTGGAAAAAACTTGTAGAGACTATAAAATCACATGAAACTTGTTGGAACCCATGGAAACTTGCTAGAACTTGCATAGAGCTCATGATTTTGACCCCCAATAGGTAAACATGGACCCCACATGAAAAGAAATTGGAGAAAGGTCTTAGAAAGGGTTTTGGAGGGGAAAAAAGACCATGAAATCCTCTAATGAAACCCTAAAGGCATATAACTCATTTTCTCATTTATTCTTGAGTGATTGTGTTTCAATCTATAGTGTGACTGTGAACAAGGAAACTTGTTTTAGTGGGGTTTTGTATAATACCTTCAATATGATGCTTTGATATCTCCTAAAATACATTCAAACTCCCATGCTTCAAGATCAAATGAAGGAAACAAAATAAATGATACTCGACATTGGAGACATTGTCTATTTTGAGTTTATGATTATGTCATGATTTATGTAGTACAATAGTTGAATTGTTGAACTTGTTATTATTTGATGGATTCCAAGCTATTTGAAATTTTGATTTATGGTTCAGTTTTTGAACACATTTCAAGTGAMAAATTTTATATTATCATATTTTATGAGATGAATTGATGGATAAACTATTGTTTTATAGATTTATGGACAAAAATGTCATATTATTTTTTTTACATAAAAATTCTTGTATTTTGAGAGTTTTTTTTAATTAAATTTGATTTTAATTTTCAATTTAGAGTTTTGTCAAGTCTTGTTGAGTCGTCAAGTTTTTCCCAATCCCAAGTTGGCTGAGTTTTTGTTGAGTCTGAGTCTCACAACCTTGGTTTGAAGCAATGTTGTGAGACATGCTGAAGGTCTGTGAGTTTGTTGGGTCAACGCTGAAATGAATAACCAATGAAAACTTGTTGTGAAACTTTCCTATAAATGAAACTTGCCAAAACCTGTTGAACCCAACTCAAACTTGTTAGACTTGTTGAAACCTGACAAAACTCGCCCATTAAGCAAAGGTGGATCCCACATGGAATTGACTTGGAGAAAAGGCCAAAATGTATTTTTTGGAGGGAGAAATATGAGCAGGAACACATCAAAGGAAACCCTAAAGTCATATAACCAAAAAATAAGATGCATTTCACTCATTTTGTCATTTTATATTCATTGATTGAGTTTTCAGTTGGCCTATGAACACTAAATTGTTTTTCAGCAGGTTGTGTTATTCTTGTTTGGGGTTCAATTGGAATCTTGAGGACACTTGTATTTGTGGAATGGAGGATTAATAGGAGGTGGAGAGACAAGATATATACATGTTATATCTTCAGTTTCAATGTCATTCCAATTTTGAAGAAAGTATTATGATTTTCAGCAAAATTGATTTTGGAGATTTCATCTTCATTTTTAATTCCGGGATCAACCTACAATGATATACTCTTCTCTTATTTGTATTGAATCTTGACTAACCATGGCTCCTAAGCCCAAAAGGTGGTTTGATAAAGCATGAGAACATGACTTCAAAATTGAATCAAATGATGACAAGAAGCTCAAGTGAAAACACTATAACCACAGTATGAAAGGAGGGGGCACAAACAACCTGAAACACCACCTAGAATGAATTTGTTGCAAAGATGTCATAGTCCCATGCAAGCTATTTGATTTATGTTTAAGTTTTTTAGGCTAATTTTAAGTGCCAGATTTTTTGTTATCATATTTGATGAGATGAGTTGATGGAAAACCTATCATTTTATAGATTTTAAGGATGGAAATGTCATTAATAATTTTTCTGCACAAAATTTATGTATTCTGAGTGTTGTTTCCATTTGAAGAGTTTTGAATTGATTTTTTCTGAGTTGCCAAGTTTTTCCATATCCCAAACTCGCTGACTTTTTGTCAATCCCAAGCCTCACAACCTTGGTTTGATGTGAGTTTAAGTTGGTTGGTTGGTCTTCATTGTAGTCAAAGCATGGAAACAATATAATGGGCATGCCATATATTGGTCTTAGGGATAAATAAATATTAGGAACATAAACTAACACTCTCCAAAATGAATGAAATCATCTCCATACAAGCTTGGTTATTAAGAAAAGTTCATTCATATTATAATCATAATAAGATTTATTAAAAATGAAACCTTCTTTTAGATAAAAATGCACAATGACTTCAAGATGACCAAATAAAGAGGATGGAAACACTTTAACAAGATAATGCTTGTAAAGAAAAATATTGTTTGAACTAAAAAGAAACTTGACAATTATAGAATTGATTTCAACTTTTGTTGATTACACCATGTAAACCAATTTCCCTTGGTATATATCTAGAAGGAAAATCCATGGGGAAAGTACGAGTTATTGTCCAAATACTCAAAATAACACACTCAATCAATATGCACAGTGTACGACAAATGTGAGTGTCGAGCACAACTTCCTTATAGTTAGGAACAAATTCATCCCAATAACCCAAGTACATCCATATATCCAAATCATATGTTCAAATGTTTCACATATGCATTCAATCCAATTACATATACATACAACCCCATATATAGCCCCCATTGGGTCATAACATAAGTACCCCCATTCGAAAAACTATCCTAAAAGATTTGTGGCTAAATCTTTTACATGTGATGAAACCAAGTAATTGAGTTACTTATATTTATTCTCTCATACAATATGTTTATTCATCCATCCATATTTAGTTCTTTTCAATGTCATTCTTTGATAGCTTCCTTACCTTTGATTCCTTAAATATTTGATAATATCTTGTCTCATAATTGTTCCTTGATGCCATATTCCATTAATTTCCTTGACTTTACCATCTTCTTACTTGGTAACATTGATGTGGCACCAAACCTCATGGAGTAAAAGAGTAAAATCTCTCTTTAACTCTTCTATCAAAAATAATTTTCATCTTATTTTGATATTCTTGGAATCTCTCATTCACTTGTTCTATGGTTTGTTGCACCTTAATTATCTCATAAACTCTTCTAATAAGATCATTAAGATCTTCATTTCCATCCTGTAATAATATTAATATTAAAATGGTAATATTAAATCAAATAAATTTTTTATTTATTTTTAAATAAATATTGTTCATCACACTTGCGACGAAAACTTAAATAGCTACGACAATTTTACAATATAAACAACAAAAGTTGTTTTTGCAAGTGCGACGACAACTTAAATAGTTGCGACATTTTTTCCATGTAAACAATGAAAAATTTTCGTCGCACTTGCGACGACAACTTAAATAGTTGCGACATTTTTGCTATGTAAACAATGAAAAGTTGTTGTCTCACTTGTGACAACAACTTAAATGGCTGTGATAGTTTTGATATGTAAACCATGTGTCGTCATTCTTGCGACGAAAACTTAAATAGCTGCGATAGTTTTTCTATGTAAACAACGAAAGTTGTCATCACAAGGGTCGTCGCAATTGAGATGAAATGTTGGTTTCACATTTTTTGCCTAAATTGTCGCATTGGCGATGATATTTCTTTTTTGTCGCAATTGTGATAAGTTCCCTAGGGGCGTTGCTCTTGCGACATTTATTCAATTTTTTCGCAATTTCCACGTGACACAAAACGATGTTTTAGAAACATTTTGGTAATCCCACTACAGTTGGTTGGAAGGACATTTTGGTATAGAGAAATCTCTAGTCATTCTCCAGAAACATTTTTATTGGCCAAAACTTCGACAGGACATCAACAAGTATATCCGATATTGCACTGCCTAGACCATTGCCAAGCCAACCATCAATAATAAAGGATTATACACCACTCTTCCTATTTCCTCGAAGCCTTGGGAATCCATATCAATGGATTATATGTTTCGTTTGTTGTCCACCAAGAACAAAAATGACTATGTGTTTGTGGTCGTTGATCTATTTTTGAATATGTCCATCCTCACACCCTGTATGAAGATTGTCACATCGACCAAGACTGCCAAGCTCTTCCTCGAATGATTTTGGGTCCACTTTGGGATACCGCAGACCAACATCTTCGACTGTGATAACAGGTTCCTCAACACATTTTGGTCGAGTCTTTGGTCTCTGTTGGACACCAAGCTCACAAAATCCAGCGCTTTCCACCCCAAACTTATGGCCAAACCGAGGTTGTCAATCAGATGATTGTGCACATCCAGTGCATGTACAATTTTAAGAATTTCCATACATGGGATGAGAGTCTCCCATATTTCCAACAAAGCTACAAGAACACTTTCCATAGTTCCACCGACCACAACCCATTTCACCTGGGTCTAGGATTCCAACCCTTGGCACCCATTGATGTTTCACTTCCTCTTTCCACCGCAAAGACATAATATTCCCCTGATCAGTATGCGATGGACAAAGCCACCAGATTCATTGAGCAGATTTAGCACATCCACCAACAGGTCCAGGAGATTTTGTAGAAATCCAATGCTTAGTACAAAAAGCGCCATAATCAACATAGGGTACCACACTAGTTTCAGTTTGGCAATAAAGTATGGTTACATTTGTAGAAGGAATGTCTCGCCGAGGCCCATAGGAAGCTTCACCCAATCCATTATGGGCCTTACACTATCACCAAGGCTATGGGTAGCATTGATTTTGAGCTCAAGACTCCACTCTTCCTTAGTCTACATCTAGTATTCAATGTGGACATCCTTAGGCCATATTTTCCACCATTATTGGACACCTCTGAGATCGTCAAAAAACTAAAACCAACAGAGCTCAACCCTGACTACATGGAACAAGAATCCACCTATCAAATCATGGACACACAAGTCAAGGTCACTCGCCAACAACAGATCCAACTTTATTGGGTTGTCAAGGAAAGGAAAATTCTACACCAAGGAAAGTGTCTCACCTGAGGCCAAATCCATCATAATGTTTCTCACATAATGGGGGAACTCAATGAAATATATAGCATTTATTCCTAATGGGGGAGGATTAATCCAGGTGGATATTTTTGGCCACCCACCTATTCCAATTGGCTCCTCGCTTCCATTTTTGTTCAACACATATTTCTGTATTTCTTTATAATTATGTGTTCTACACTTCTGGGGTTGTTTGAAGCCTCACACATTTTCCAGGTGGATATGGGTGGCCTCTCTCCTAATACAACTGGCTTATTTTGTATGTTTTCCTATCAGCACATCTTGTTGTACTTTGAGGGTTGTTTTGGGGCCCTAAACATTGTTTTTTTGTCTCACCATAGTCAAACTATTGTTGGATCTAGATTCTGATGGAGGATTCTGTAGTTCTCTGAAATAACTTTCCAACAGGCCATCACATGCCTAAAACATAGGTTGTATGCAAAATTTATGACCCTAGGAAGTTGAGGTACCAAATTACACCAACTTACCCATAGGGCCCACATGACTTTTGGTGTTTCACCTTCTATGGTTAGGTTTTTGGATGTCTAAGGTTTTGAAATTCATGAGTAATATGAAAAGGGCCTATGGAGCCTCATTGTAATCCATTCTTCTTAGAAGGATGCATGTAGCCACCACATTTCTTATCAGAGACAAATACCAACATTCAAGTAAGTTTTAGTTCTGCAGTTTTACAATTTCATCCTATTTCATTATTTAATAGAAGATATTGTTCACTAGATATTTATGTTATTCTTCCTATCTTTGTGTTTATTGTATCCAGTATGTTACTCATTTCGTTCTGCTCTTAAATCTGGATCAGAGAGAGAGATATAGAGAATTACTTTGTATTAATATTAATGAACATGCATTCTTGTTCCTATTAGCGTGCAATTTAGGAAGGCTCACATGTTCCTAGAGTGTGTGCCCATTATTTGAATTTCAATTTTTTTGGGGAGGGAGTGATAACTATACCGTACATGTTTATTGTGTTGGTTTCCTGATATTTAGGTTCAAGATGACAAACTTAGTGGTTCGGTTTGCAAATACTCACAAACCACCATTTTTATGTATACCTCTCTATATATCTATTTTTGAAATAATGTTTTTATAGGCTACACAAATCTTTTGTTGATGAGACTACAGAAACATATAGAGTTGACTATGCATATTCCAAATATACATTTTTTATTAATTAATAATGTTTACTATTTTTAATCTATTTTTGTCTTGACATATATAAAAATCCTAGAATACATACCTCTTTTATTTCTACTATAACTTCTTGTCAGCTTAATAATTTCTAAAATGAGTTATATGTCACACTAGAAGAGACATATATCTATGATATAAAAAAAATAAAAATCTTTTGATCATGGTAAGTGTAATGTTCCCCACCTCTTAGAGAGGTGATGAGGAGACTCAGTGACCTGGGCACCCCCACTAGGTCATAGTCTCACACTGAGGGGGGGAAAGTCAAGAAATTAAAAGTTATATTTTTAAGTTGACTTAAGAAAGGAAAAGGATAAAGGAGTAAAAGATAACTCAACAGAAAAATAGAAGATTAACCCTAGGAGTTAACCTAAATCAACAGAGAATTAGAAGGAGAAGTATAAGTAAGAGGCTGGGGTGCACCTATTATTCATTCTAGTTTTGGATTAGCATTTGCTATTGCTCTTGATCATTCAGTTGGGGGTTTGTTGTACAAACCCTTGTGAGAAACTCAATGGTGAAATATCCACTCACCTTGTTCCGCAGCTTGGTCTCAGGGATGAAAGACTCCTCCACGCCATTCTAGTCTTAGCCCATCTCCATATAGTGCTTCAGAAGGGGCAGGACCATTAGTTTGAGGGATTTTCTGGAGGGTTATTATCATTCTATATTTGTCTGCAGATTGGGACATCTTGGAGCCATAGGGGACGTCTTGTAATTCAGTAAAACTCAGATCTAGGGAGATCTGCTTGATATCTGAGTCCGAAACTTCTCCCACGGGATTCTCATAGCCCGATCTATATTCTTGGAGAGTTTCAGAGAATTTGGAAGCCTCCTTCATCAGGGCCGAACCAACTAGGGTTTCAATCATCCAGTGGGGCACCCCATTCAGTGGGAAATTAAGATCTATGGAGATTGAGAGGGATCTTGGAGATTCAGGAACCTGGGTTATTCTTACCATCGCCCGATCTATATTCTTGGAGAGTTTTAGAGCATTTGGAGGCCTCCTTCATCAGGGACGAACCAGCTAGGGTTTCAGTCATCCAGTGGGGCACCCCATTCAGTGGGGAATTCAGATCTACGGAGATTGGGAGGGATCTTGGAGATTCAGGCACCTAGGTTATTCTTG
>JASDQU010736610.1:91450-123295 GCA_032191745.1 Picea mariana
TTCTTAGGGTGATTGGACACTTTTGGCAGCAGGGCCGAGTTATTGAGGGTTTCAGCCTTCTATTGGAGCGTGGCATTCTTCAGCTAGAGAGTTTGGCATTCAGATCTACTTGTATTGATCTTCATTTCTTATTCAGCTTTTGGAGGCATTATTTTGTATTAGCGGGAGAATTTTGTAGCAGCTCATATCTATTGCTTGTACGACCATCTGAGGTTTATGCCAAATCAGCCATCTATTGTATTGATCTTACATTGCTCATAATAAAAAGGTCAGATCTTTGCTTATGCTTATACATCTTGAATATATTGTGATCTCCATGTGTTGATGAATCTTGTATGCACTTAATAACTCAATAAAGTAGTAGTAGTTAGTGATTCCAAGAAATAATTTGGCTTGGGATCATTACAGTAAAACCCTCTTAGCATGTAGAAACAAAAGACATTGTCATTTCAGGGATATAATGACTTTGATAATTTAAAAAAATATATAAAATTAATATTATAAATTTCCAAAAAATACACCGCACTAGAACAATGGGTTCTCTACAATTATACAATTTTCAGAATGAAATTCCATAGTTAAGGTATTCAACACCTACAAGAACAGAGACATATTCCTTATATTTTTCTAGAAAAATAACATACCATTGTTAGAAAAAATCAAATATCACATAGTTTTTTACAATATATATGAATAAAATTTGTACATTCAAAAAGGTAGTTCAATTTCCAACATTTCATTTTTTTACACCATATTAAAATTCATTGTACAATTAGCTTGAATAATCCCTCCAAGTTAACAAATTTTTGTTTTTCCATGTTTGCATTTCCACTAACGCGTCATGAGAGACCATCATTAGCTTGTACTCACCCAGGTATTTCCACATAGGTTTATGTGTCTAGACATGTGGAAATAGTCCAAATCCTTAACTCTTGAATTTAGTTTGATTAAAGAAATTATTAAAGTAAATTTATTTTATTGATTAATTATCTAATTATTTAATTGAGTTATTTAAGGAAAGTGCTAAAAGTAATAAGCATGTTTATAAATCTCAAGTGAGTGTGAGAAGTAATCTCAACATGCAATCACTTTGGAGATATAAATCACGATTATAAAAGAAAGGCTAGGGTGAAGGAGGAAGAAACAAGTGTTGAAGGAGTCAACACAGAGTATTGTATCATGAAGGACTGTGATTCAAGATCTTGGATAGGTGGAGAAGGACTTCCATCTAGAGACCAGGTCAAGAGAAGAGAGAACATAGGTAGCATAGGTAGGTTTTAGTCATAGGAATCCACATGATATTTTTGTATCATACGAATCTTGTTGTATAGATTTTTCGTATATGTACCAAGTTCATATTGGAGACAATCATCTACATACATGGGTTTGTTGAAGCAGAGTCACATACACTTCTAAAAGAATGTAGTTATGGTTCATACAATAGGTCAAGCTTTGTCAGGTTTGTCGATAGCTATATTTCTCTCAATGGGACACTATCACTATTATGGTAGCCCTAATTTTAGCATAATAAAATAATTCTTAGCACTGGTTTCCCTTTGGGGTTTTTCCAGGGGTATCTACCCAAAAATATTGGTTTTTCTGTATGCTTGATTGGTTTATGTGTTTATGCTTCTATTGCATATTTAGTTGACTAATGACATGTTCTTAAATTCAATAAGTAATTTATTTGGAGTTAATGGTTGGGAGTTGAGTTGAAACAATTTCAACGTGGGGATGTTTTGCAATGCTTCCTCGGATGATTCTTCATGATTCATTGGTTTTTCTTGAAATCAACTATTTTTAAGAGTTAGCCTCATATCAAGCACCATTCTTATTTTGAATGGGTGACTGCAATGACTAGTGAACCACGCACTCCGGTGAGATGGATTGTCATCTATAAGGATACTCATTGTATGATGTTTTTGTCGATTGTACATGAGTACCTCATCAAGATTTATGATTTGGGAATCATATGAGAGGATAATTTTCCTTGCTTGAGAAGTTTGAATTCTACATGGATCTTTTATGGAATTGATAGTGTGGGGTTAACTACCCTTTGTTGTCCCTTGACTAGGTTTTGAGAAGACGTTGGTCATGTTTGGCCATTTTTGGGACTTTGACGGGTTGGTCGAAGAGGGATCACCCAGCTAAGCAAAGATCACAGAGTCTCACCCATTTTGTGGGATTTTGGGGGATTTTAGGGTTTATGTAATGGGTATGGAATGTCTACCCATGGATTTACCCATTCTTAGGCCCATTTTGTAATGTATAAATAAGTAGCTGGGTGGTGTAAGAATCATGGTTGAGAAAGGCGTTACTAGTCATTGATCGTCTTAGGGCATGTCTAGTTGGCTTTACGCATGAATGTGTTGAGACTTGCAGATCTAAGTGAAAGCATTTTGTAAGTACTTTGTGCACAGACCATGTAAGGATTTATGCGTGATCTGATTTCAAGGAAGGTGGATCTAGTGCGCAGTGCGTAGATAACCTGTCGAGTGCAGAGTAAGCTCTTTGGCTTTGTGCATGTAACAAGATTAAAGAAGACTAATAAAGAAGAAGAAGATTTGGTGGACGTAGCCCCACACTGGGGTGAACCATGTATATCCTATGTTATTGTGCTTTGTGCAATGTGTTCATGGTTTTTATACTTATATTTTATTAGTGCACCATTCTTGATGTATGGTAGATAGATCCATGCATGTTGAGTGCTTATGATGTGAATTAATGTTAGATATGAGATTATGATAAGTGCTTCAAAGTGTTTGAACTATTTATTACAATGATGTCATGTATTTAGGGTTAATCTGTGATGTGAATAAGAATCATAAATTAATGTATAATGTTGGATAAATGCGTTGTTGAAGTGTGTAATCACAGATCTGTGTCCCAGCTAGGTTATAGACACTTGAATCCTGAACCCCCCTGCCTCTACCTTGGGTGAGACTTCATATTCTTCACAAATGTTTCTAAAAGGGCCTGTAGTTAGGGTTTTGTTGGTGCATTGTTGAAGTGTTGAACCCTAGGTCTTCCCATGTGCCAACAAATGGTTCTATTGTCGAGAGATGAAACAGTGATTGTTGGGAGCTAAAGAAAAGAAGAAATCTTTGTGCATAGATCTGCAGTTGTAGTGCACAGTATTCTACTTGATCTACGAAGCTCTGTGCTAAGAAAGAGAAGTCTGATCTAAAGAAAAAAGGTAATATCTTAAAGCTTTGTACTTTGGTAGAGGTAAGATAAGTGGAAATTTTTTCTTCAAAAGTATGAATCTAGGTATGTTTGATAAATTTGGTCCTTGTATTAAAACTATGGCACACCTAGAAGAAAGAAGACTGAATCTGAATAAATTTAATAGAGATAGTGAAAGATGTGTTATTCCTATGCATAGAAATAATTTTTGGACTAACAAGTGGATGAAGGACCCTAGAAAGAATTTTTGCAGATCGTAGGTCCATCATTGTGATCCTAGTGTGTAGTACATAAAAGGTTGGGGATCATTTAAAAAAAATATGGGATTGACACTATGTTATAACAAGAGAAGACCGAGACATCTTTCTTATGAATACCTTAGTATAGGTCCTACTTGTCTTTGTTGTAAAGATATTGGTCATGAAATTTTGGATTTCCCTAGAATGATTGCTAAAGTTGAAAATATAAACATGAGACAAGCAAACCATGAAGAAGTTCAAGGGACTAAGGATATGTTAGAGAAGCCGAAAGAATTAGAATCTATGTTATTACAGCTGAAAGAAACACCGAATGATCACAAAAACATCAGTTTACCAGATATCTTAAAAGAGAAATAGTGCATAGAAACAAGAATAAGAGACTTCAACATAGACTATGTCTTGGATGAGGAAGAATAGGTGAATATCATGCCAGAAAGCACTTGGGAAATTTTGGGAAAGCCTTCTATGGTTCCTTCATTGGGAAGGATAGGATTTTTTAAACGAAAGATGATAACCCTATGTGGAAGACTTACATAGGTACCTATGATGGCTCATGGAAAATCAACCAGAGAAGAATTTTAAGTCATTAATTTTGTTGAGAACAATGCCTCTTTTTCACTTTTTCTAGGAATGATCTAGATTGAGAAAGACCATACCTAAAGTAAAGAAGAAGAGGAAGCGATAGAACATAAAAAAAAAGAATTAAGGGACTTCATAGCCAAGAAAGTTGAGCGACTAATACAAGAACAAGAGGACATGTTGAAGCACCTGAGGGCCAGAGACTTAGTTGTTGAAGTTGAAAGAATGTAGGCAGGCTTGAAGAACCTTCCTTTATAGGAGAAAAGAGCACCTACCCCAAAAATAGTAAGAGGAGAGGTATTACACTCAAACCCTTTGAAAGACCCTCAATAGTGAGAAGCTACTATGCTAAGGGAAGAAAATAATAACAATGGAAAGAGGAATCTAGAGACTCAGATCATAGGAAAGAAGGCTAGAAATCTCAGTAAGAAGAAAGAGAAACTAGAAAAAACTGCAGAGAGTTACACTGAAGACTTTGCAAGAGACATATCCATAGAAACTGAACCTCATCGGAATAGAAAAACAACGCAGAATGACAATTCACCTCGGCAAATTTATATGACCATTGGAGGCATCTCGACTATTAGAACGATGCTCCAGAATGGATAGAAATGTAGTTATTGCCGGAAATATCGTGATTGGACCGTTGGGATCGTACCATAATGGATGGAAATCAATAAATAACTAAAAGAAATCTAGTAATCTCTCTAGTCGATCCGCGCAGTTTCTATTGCGCCATCCTGAGTAGAGAACGTAAAACTGGAGGATGAGCCCACCCAACTACGCAAATTAGCATATGCCACAGGGACTCAATTTCTTCGAGTCCAGGGAGAAATGGAACAGGCCACAAAGGCCTTGAGGAATGAATATGAGGATGCCTTAGAGAAAATTTGGGTTTTGTAGCAAGAGAAATATGACATTAGGGCGAAGCTCGAGGAGGACAGAGTGAAAATCCGGAAAGAGAGAGACGAGCTACTCATAGAAAAGATTGGGATTAGAGAGGTAGTGACTCAAGCACTTTGCTTTGTGCTAGGCCTGACACAGATGGAAGAAGAAACAACTAAGATCCAAGTGGGGAAGCTTGTCGAGGCTATTAAACAACTCCAACAAAGAGTAGCAGAGCTAGAACTTCAAGCAATGCATAACACTCTGTAAGAAGTGAGAGATTAGAGGGAGGAAACTGTTAGGGGCACAGTAGAAAGAATCAAGGCGTTGGCTTCAGAATGAAAGAAACTAAGCGACAGAAGTGCATAGACCTATGAGAGCCTTGCAGAAGACCCAGAACTAAAGACATTGGAGGCACAACTCCAGGAAGCAAAGAAACAGACATCGATAGTGCAAGTGTAGCTAAAACTTCTTAGAATAGTGGAGAATATGAAGAGGTCATAGGAGAAAAACATAGGTCAGCAATAGGTCACTACCATCTATATCAGAGTGGTGGAGGTAACATAATGACTCTAGCCGATGCAGGATGAAGACTACACAATTTTTGAAGAGATAGAGGAAAGAGGCTCATAGTTGGAACAGGTGGTCGCCATAGTGGAACAAAGTCTAGATGGTCTTGTCACCAAGAAAGTCATTCGGATTTCGTCGAGCAGGAGGCTCTGGTGAAGCAACAAGTTTATGGGTGTTATATATGCACTAAAAATACAGTAAAAACCCTCAATTAAATTGTCAACCTGGGGTAAGTAAACTTAGAGTTGTAGAAAAATATATGCTAAAGTTTGAAGGCTAGTAGGAGTATAAACTAACTAAGGAAGAAATATATCTAAGTCTAATCTACTCAAGAAAAACTATCTAATGGACAAACCCTACTAAGTAAATTGAAATTAGGTAAGCTAAGTAATTTTGGGCCAAGGGTCGATGGATAATTCCTATGAAAGCAAGTAAAACCCTATGTAAAGAAAACTAGTTCAACAATAAGCAAAGGAAAACTACTAAGCATAATAAGCAAATGAAAAAAACAAACTTCTTTAAATTTCCAACCTACATTCAATGAGAAAATACCCTATGAAAGCAAATAAATAAGCAAGCAAGAAAAATCACCTATCTAACCTATTAAATAAAATATACAAGCAAGCAAAGACACCTAACTAACCTACTAAAGCAAAAGACAAATAAGCAAAATCACCTAACTAACCTACTAAAGAAAAAGACAGGTAAGAAAAGGAAACTAACTACTGCAAGCAATCAAAGTAAAAATTTTCATTGAACAACTATCTAGCCTAAAAAGCAAGTGGACTAAATGCTCAATGCAAA
Organism: Picea mariana; assembly: GCA_032191745.1. NCBI lineage: Eukaryota > Viridiplantae > Streptophyta > Pinopsida > Pinales > Pinaceae > Picea > Picea mariana. The sequence continues at coordinate 97,735 of JASDQU010736610.1, forward strand.
ACTATTTCTAATGCGTGAAAGGAAATCCAAGAGGCAACTAGATTGAATTATCAATGCAATGCATGGAAGGAAATATATTCTATTGAAAGAAAGAAAGAATAACAACTAATTCTTAATCTGTAATAAGCAAACTACTATCTAATCTATCAAAGCAAGGACTATCTATCACACATCAACAAATAAAACTATTCACTAAGCTATGAAAGAAAGAAACTATCTATTCTGATCTATGAAAGAAGGAAACTATTCTTTAACCTATGACAATTCAAATATAATGTTGGTGGTTGTGTGAATGTCTTCGGTGTCGGATAATATCTCGATGGAACTTGACTGCAAAGGACAATTCCAATGGTATAATCTCAACACTAATATCAATGGAAAAATGAAAGGTATGGATTAAACAATCCAATGAGAAATTAGCCATGACAAAAATAATGTTAAACACCCTGCTTATTCATGTATAACCCATCAACAACATAACGATATCATCATTATACTTCTACACTATGTAAGAAAAACTAGATTCAACCATTAACTAAGAAATTTAACTGCATTTTAATTCTAGGAAAGGAAATTGCGTAAAATAAAACTATGTTATGTCTACTCTAATCATTCAAATTGCAATAAGGAAATAATTGAAAACAAAAATTAAACTATGATTTTAAAAAGTAAATTAACAATCTATATTAACCAATAACTAATTAAATGAAATCTATATAAAACTGAAGTAAACAAGCTATAATCAAAAGATGAAATTAACTCTATCCATCCATCAATCCCTGTCCAAATCAAACTCTATTCTATTATAATTAAACTCTGTTTTAAACTTGACTATAAAATCATAAATCAAAGCATGATCTAACACATAAATGTGCATGGGGTTAGTATAGAGACTTGCAAGTTTGTTCCTAGCCTACAATATCAGTGCATGCTAGTACATATCATCATCTAACCTGCAAAAGAGAATCAAAACAACTAAGCTACAACAAACTAGTTAGCACAATAAAAACATGCATGTACAGAAAATAAAAAGATCAATTAAATTAAGAAATGCATAAATAAACATGAAGAYAGTTACCATACTACTGGTGGTCCCCCCAACAATTCATGGTTACTCCCTAAAATCACACCACGAGCTTAACAAGACAAGTTCACTATTAAAACTTGAAAATGCAGTTCTGGCATAATTCTGGCAATGTAAAATATCAAAAACTAAGAAAAATGAGTTTGTCTCCAATACAATGGTTCTTCTACTTGCTTAACAATCTTATGACCATCCTAGCAATATTTATAAGCTTACATACCATGTGGTCGACCACAGGAGGGTCAAAACACTTCTAATTTTGGCAAATTACAATAAATGATGCCCTAACTGTTAAAATGGAGCGAGCCAATAATCTCCCTCTTTAGACAACTGAAACTGAGTTTTTTGGAGCTCAGTAGATGGAGGGGATAAGGATAAACAAAACCCACATGCTCGATTTTCCCGTCACTAGCCGCCAATACCTTAACCACTAAGTCACCTTTTGTTTTTGTGCAATACACAATGTTGGACAGAGTGCCAGATCGAGTGTCGGAATGAGTGTCAGATCAAGTGTCGGAACTAGAAACGTAGTTCATTTTTTCCCTGTAACACCAAAAAACGTGAATTATCTCTTAGAAACCGTAAAACATGATGAATTATACTTGATTCAATCATTAAACATGAATTACATGTACCTTATGGCGATCATACCATTTTATCATGAAATTATTCAAAAAGATCCTTTAAAGTATGAAAAACACATATGTACATGTGGCAAAAGTGTATAATAATTGTCATGAAAGTGATCATATCTTGGGCCAAACATTACCCCCACACTTACGATTTTGTAGGTCCCACTACAAACAAAAATAATTTAACCCTCATGACTAGGCTTGCTGAGGAGGATCAACTTTGGAAGCCTCCCCTTCTTGTTGTGTAGGCTTAACCTTGTGCCTCTTATGTTGCTTTAATTGTGCTCTGAGGCTGCAGTTAGATTTAGTCATTTCATCAACCAACCACTGAAGGGAGTTGACCTTTTCCTGAAGGAATGCATTGTCATGATGAAGGTGTACATCTACCGTCTTCCTCTCTTCCAACTATTGGAGAAGTTGATGGTTTTATTTTTGTAGCTGCTCTATGGTTGGGACAGAATTTGTGATCTCTGAGGAAGGCTTATATCCTTTGAGGGATGTGGAAAATATATTAGTTTTAGGATCTAAATTGGGCATGGGTGAAGTAGGAGTGATGGGAGATTGGTAAGGTGAGGTAGGTTCTGATTTTGTTTTCCTTAGTGGCTCTAATCCATCCGCAGAGACTTCCCTAGGTTTCTTATGAGGGCTCTCAAGGTCGAAGGACACTTGGACGGTATCTAAAGCAGGTGGATGTTTTGCATAAGGCTTGGTTCTTGTGTTCTGGGTACTCTCTTGAAAGGGTCCCTTAACAAATCGATTGGCTCCCCTCTTGTTTGTAGGAATGATGAGAATGTCTTGCTACATTACTTCTTGAAGATTTTTAGGTGTAGGATCAAGAGAGAGTGAAGGCATTGGGGGGTCAACAATGGGCTTCTTTTGATCTTTTCTTTTGGTCTTTTTACCCGATGAAGAAGTAGGGATATCAAAAACCTTTTGGTATTGTTCCAGCAAAGAGAGGGTTTGTGCAAGGGAGTTTGGGGTTCTTGGAGAGTGAGGCTTGGATGGAGAGATAGTTTTTAGGCCAAGTGGCTTTTTGTCAATCTTAACTGTCAAGTGAGGGTTTGCAAATTGGTAGATAAAGTCATCCCAATTTTTCCCATGTTTCTCTAGTTCGACAAGAATGAGGAGTTTGATCAATCCATGGTGGAAGAGACTATTGTGGGGGTTAGTCACATTTTTCCTCACTTGAGAGGACATCTTCTCCAATATTTTGAGAAAAAAGAAGGGGAAGTTCAAGGGTTTGTTGAACAGAAAATGAGCCAACAATCTAAAATGACAAGCTTTGAAAGTAGAGTATCTACCTTCACATGTAATTAAAATTGTGATGATGATGAGGGGATTGACCAATTCTTCCTTTATCCACTCCTTAGCATACCCTTTTTCTCCTGAAATKCTCTCAAATTCGGGCTTAAACACCCTATTGTAACTTGAGTGCGAAAATTGGTGGTTTTTGAACCATCTATATCCCATTATTGGGAGCTTTGTTGCAGAAACAATGGATTCTTCTATGACTTCAAAGATAAGAGACCCTACATGTGTTTTCTTACAATCAAAACCAACTACAAATTGCATAGAGAGGCCGTCATCGTGGCCCTGTAAGCTAGACAGAAATGGCCCCCAGCCAGCGTGCAAAAACACTTCTCTGCATTGTGCAAATTCGGGAATGGAAAACAAGTATGCATAGGAGGAGGGTTCGTATCTCCTAGGCATTGTGAAAGAGGTGGAATTCACCAAGCAAGGGCATAATCGAGCCAAGCAGTAGCACGGATTGAGCATAGGCTGAATGCGTTTTGGACAGAGGACGAGATGGAAAATGTTGGGCGTGATTTCTTAACACAGAGGAGAGAAAATGGAAAGGGAAAATGAGATAATAGAGTGCCCAACCTGATTTTGGATGCACTTAAGGTGGAATACGTTGCACACATGTGCACGCGAGCTGCCATGTGTGGGAAATTCAAATTTGATGGCAAGATTTGGGGAAATGTAGTAGTGTGTGGTTAGATCAATGTCCAAGTCTTTTGACTTGGACATTTGATCATTAACATATGAATCATCTTTAATCAATGCATGCAACCAATTCAATTGAATGATTGATTTCTGGTTACCTGGAATCTAGGATAGTTACTGGTGTGTATGGCACTTCATTCGACACCTCAATGACATCTCATACGGTACCTCAAATGACATCTCATACAGAACCTCATACGGTACTTCATATGATACCTCTGTGTTAAGTGCATTTTCACCTCTTATAATGGTTAGCCTACAAATTGGAAGTGTTTTTGACATTCACAATAGTTAATGAGTAGAGGCAAAATGCTCCATGCTCACTCAATATTCTTGCATATGACATATGATGTCAAAAAACTATAATGAAGAAGTTATAGCAAGCATAAACTCGTATTTTCAAACCTATAATATGCATCTTGTAATGAAACGATAAATGGATAAAGAGTGGTATGTTAAGTAACCAATAAAAGGTAGTTTGTTAGGTAATTTATAGCACACAAGAGTTAAGCATTTCAAAAATATCATGACTATCAATGTAATAACCTGTATCATAGAAATAATACAAAAATTCTTGCAAAGATCTACTTCGCTAGGAAATTATCATTTGTCAGCTCACGAACCCTTGCCCCACACCCAAGTATTGTGACACCTCACAATCAAAAGTATAGGAAACTAGTCAGTATCCCCCAATAGCCGAAGATTTATAGTATATTAAGTGTAAAGATAAAATTTCATAGCTTGTTCTGACGAGACAGTTAGAAGATGGCCCCATCTATAGGATAAGAGATCCTATATATATATAAGAAGATTTAGGCAACAGAGTTTCACGATAGTCTTAGATTTATTTCCCAATGGCAAGTTTATGAGATTCATTAACCTTAGCTTAATCACACATACTCCATGTCAGCTTTGTCTACAAGTAATCTTGTACATTAGGACAAGTTTAAATTTATGATTTATTTTTGTTAGATTATCATCCTCGCTAGGTAGAGTGCCCCGCTTCTAGCAAGCCTGTTTAGTACTCTGACAGGTTTACCTAGTCATACCACAAAATGGTACCCGCTGCCAGTAGAATTGTTCAGTATCCCAGCGGGTTATTCTCTTAAAACTTTAGAGACCAGCTCTCCATCTTTTAATATTTTAGTATAATATTTCCTATGTAATAGGATGGGGGAACAACTCTAAACAAATTTTTCTTTCTTTTTCTTTTTAATTGGGATGGTATTTATGTTAGAGGATGAATTTCTGTTATATTATTAGTGATCATCCCAATGTAGGGGGTACTTAAGTAGACGTAGCCAATCTAAATATATGATATAATCAAGCTATTTAGTGTGTAGTGGATGGTACCATTGAGAAAGAACAAAAATGTATCTCTAGGCTCAACTTACTTTCTTCCTTTGTAGTTATTGTGATGTTTCCATGACTAACCGCTCATTAGACCTCCTTATTACTCTTTGATAAAGACACTTGACTCACTTACTCGGGTTTATTGGAAAAATTGTACGAGATACCTCTAGGTTTGATAGTTACGATATCACTTCCTTATACAATGGTGAAGAGTTTCAAGAGCAACTGCTTTAGAATGCCTAAAACAAATGAGAATGTTTGCAAAAATATGGCTAACTACAGTAAGTCAATATTCATTTGATTCTTTAGAAGGCACAAAATTCAAGTGTGATAATGTTTTGAAGAAAGATCATTGAAACCGTGTATTCCTGGTGAAATAAATACTTATAGAAAGCTCTACAGTTGCCTTATTAACAAAATTCAAAAACTATTTACATATGTATAGTAGGAAATTAAAAAAAAAATTCAAGAACAAGGGGGTACTTCCCCATCTACTAAGGCCAATGCCTTGTCAGTTGACATGACCTATAGAAAATCCTCTCTGGAAATGCGCTTATGATAAAATTTAAGTTAGTGTTTATTTACCACAAAGGAGACTTGTCCATCGTCAATTGTTTTAATTTTTACAGCTCCATTGTCATATACAGTGTCTGCCTCATAAGGACCCAACCATCGAGTGGTGAGTTTTTCTTTGAAGGTTTTGAATCGGGAATCGAACAACATGGCCCAATCACTAGGATGGAAGTTCTTCTTCTTAATAAACTTGTCATGCCACTTGCTCCTCTATTTTTGGACTAATATCGTCCATTGGATGGAATCTTGCATGGTTTCATCCAACTCATTTAATTGTAGGGCTCGTTGCTTATGAGCCTCATCTAGGTTCAATCCTAATTCTGCGGAAATACAAAAGGTCCTTATTTGGAATTCTATAGGTAAAAGCACTTGTTTCTCGTACACTAGCTCATAAGGGGTATGTCCAGTGGTATTTCTCCAGGTAGTCCGATATGCCCACAAAGCCTCTGGAAGCCTATCAGTGCAATCTCGGTGATGTAAATGAACAGTATTGGTCAAGATGGATTCCAAAACTTTTTTTGTGGATTCTACCTGACCATTGTCTTGCGAGTGGTATGGAGAATATTTATGGTGTTTAATCCCATATTTCTCTATCAGATCTTTCATCAGCTTGGAAGTGAATTGAGTGCCTTGGTCGGTAACAATTTCACGAGGGACACCAAATCGGGTAAAGATGTATTCATAGATAAATTCGACAATAGAATTCTATGTAGCCCTTAATATGGCTTTTTCCTTTACCCATTTGGTGACATAGTCCATACAAACCAAAATATAGTTCTTCCTACGAGACATGGGGGAAATTGGTCCTACAAAGTTGAGGGCCCATTTTTCAAAGGGTTCTACCATAACTTGGGCATGCAAAGGAATTTCGTCAGCTGACTTAGGTCTTCCTATCCTTTGGAAACTATCACAAATTCTCACATACTTGGTAGCATCTTTGAAAATTCTAGGCCAATAGTAACCTGAATGTAACACCTTATATGTTGCACGATTGTTAGAAAAATGGCCACCACATGGTCCATCATGATAGCTTCGTAGTATATCAGGTACCTTGTCCTATCAGACACATCTACGAATAATCAAATCAGGACCTCTGCGAAAAATATCATGACCAACCCAAGAGTAATTAGCACTCTCTGTAATAATTTTCTTCTTTTCATGAGGTGACAAATGGGACAGTAATTTCCTAGTGGCCAGATAATTTTCCATATCCGCAAACCATGGGGTATTCAGAGAAAGGTCAAAGAGGTGCTCATCTAGGAAACTATCATCTATAGAGATATCATCATCCTCATTATATATGTGGGAAAAAAAGTCATCTACTACATTATCCTTTCTAGGTGAGTCTAGCACAATGATGTTAAATTCTTGCAATAACAAAAGACACCTAGTCACTCGGCCATTAGTTATAGGTTTTTTCATGAGGAACCTAATGGAGGAATGATTGGTGTGTACAAATACTTTATAACCTTTAATGTAATGATGAAACTTGTTAATAGCATGAACAAATTCCAAGAACTCTTTCTCAGTGACTGTGTAGTTTAACTCGGCAAGGGACAAGTTCTTTCTTACAAAATAAATGGCATAGGAGTGTTGGTCTTCTTTTTTCCCTAATACCCCTCCTATTGATGTGCCAGAGGCATAAGTGGATATATGAAATGGGAGAGTCCAATTGGGCCCTCTAAGAACTGGTGCCACAGACAGCTTAGCTTTTAGGGTTTCAAAGGCAGTTTGACACTGCTCATTCTAAACAAAATCAACATCTTTTATCAATAATAAAAACATAGGTGCAACAATCTTTGTAAAATTTTCAATAAACCGTCAGTAATATCTGGCATGTCCAAGAAATCTTCTCACTTTTTTATGAGTCTTGGGGGGTGGAAGTCTAATAATGACCTCAATCTTTGTAGGATCGACTTTTATCCCTGCATATGAAACATGATTTCCTATAACCACTCCTTCAGTTAACAACATTTTGCATGTTTCATGACTTAGAGATAGGTTCATTTCCTGGCATTTGATTAGAACTTTTTTTAAGTTGTTTAAGGTTTCCTGGTAAGTGTTTCCATAGACTATGAAGTCATCTATGTACACCTCCACACAATCATTAATAAGATCGGAAAATAGCCCTAATACTGCTCGTTGAAAAGTGGCAAGGGAATTACACAATCCAAATGGTAAGACCCTATAGACATAGGTGCCCCAAGGACAGGTAAAGGTAGTCTTGTCCTAGTCCTCAGGTGCTATAATAATCTGGTTGTACCCTCTGCACCCATCTAGAAAGGAGAAATACTTCTTTCCAGACAAGGTATCAAAAACCTAGTCAATGAAAGGGAGAGAAAAGTAGTCTTTCAGAGTGGCTTTGTTGAGTTCCTGGAAATCAACACAAATTATCCATTTCCCGGTCACTTTCTTTGGAACCACTATAAGTGGGGATACCCACTTACTGTCGGAGATGGGATAGATAAAACCGATATTTAACAACTTTTGGATTTCTTCCTTGACTATGTCTTTGAGTGTTGGGTTCATCCTTCTCTAGGGTTCCCTAACAGGTGTTACTTCCCCCTGGGTGTATATATGATGGATGCATGTGTCAGGGTGTATACCCTTCATGTCAGTTTATTCCTAGGCAAATACTCCTGATTTTTCTTTAAGAATATCTACTAACTATTTATGTTGGTCTGTATCTAGCCCAGAGTTTATATGTAAAAAATTCCCTGGAATAATCTCATAGGGCATAGTATAATACATGGAAGACTCATCTATTTTGAAAATAAAATATGTCGAAGAAAAAATGGATGGGTCTAATTGTTCTTGAAATTCTTCCCTAAACATATACTCAAATTGGGGAAAAGACTGTGGAAAATCCACACATGTGATAGAAGAAATAAACTAGTTTAGCACATTTTCTAGTGTATGCTCCTGAAGTGCCCTCGCATGGTCACTAGGAAATATGGGTTCTTCCCAGTATTCGCTCTCATATGGACATTCAATCCACCATATATTCTCAATAATAGGTTGATCTGGAGGATAAATGGTGAGCTTTTGGATAGAGATACCATTTGATATGGTCCTTTCTCCTTCTCTACAACTAATAAATGCATTGGTTGTGGCTAGCCAAGGTCTTCCCAAAATAATGGGATGGCCTTTGGCAGGATCCTTTGAATGAATGACAAGAAAACCTATGGGGTACTCCCATGAGGCTAAAGTAACCATGATATCATCTAAAATTCCTTCAGGTATAACCCTAGTTTTATTTGCTAATTCCAAAATGGTTGGGGTAGGCCGAAGAAGAGGTTGCAACTGTAATTGTTCCAAGGTAGTAGTGGTCATAACATTGATGGATGCCCCTAGGTCTATGAGAGTGTTTCTGATGGAGACCTCATTAATGGTTATGGTCACTACAGGGTTTCCTAGATTCCCATATTTTTCTAGCTTTGGTTGCTCTGATATGTACTTGGAGAGTCCTCCTATCAAGTGTACTATAAGAGAATATTTTTTCTTCCTACCTGGCTTCTTAATACACAATTCTTTGACTACATTACTATAGATTGGAATGTCTTTAATGGATTGAAGTAGAAGAATTTTGACACAAATATTTTTCAATTCATTTAAAATGTCAAATTCCGGTCAAGTGGTAGGTTTCTCGATTACCAATCGGTCTGGATAAGGAGGGACCTTCGTAATTTGTGAAGGTTCATTTTGGGGAAGATTGGGTTCTTGATTCTTCAGGATAATAACATATTCCAACCTAGTGTCATCCATGGTTTGTTTGGTGGTTTCTTCTTCTTCTTCTTCTTCTTCTTGCATGACTACTGAAGGTCTCTGCCTATCTATAACTTTTCTTGATCTTAGTTGAATTTCCTGTAATGGAACATGAGTAATAACATATGTTGGGAAGGCCTTCATCTCAACATTGTTAAGAGGTTGAGGGGGATTATTATTGGGATTCGACACTGGTTGTGTCAGTAATAGTGTTAGTCTCAGGGAGCTTGCATTTTGATATTGTAGTGGTTGTTGTTGTTGGATAGGAGGTAAAGGTGGTGGAACAAAACCTGGAAAAAATTGTGGAGTGTTCGATGAGAAATGAGGATAAGGATGATTGGACATAGGGATAGGTGGATCTTGAATGTTTCCTTGGTTGTGTCCTCCCCTCCATCCTTGAATCCAAGGATGTTGGTACTGAGTAGACCAGTTTTTCCAACTTGGTGAGTTCCATTGTTGTTGTTGATAATAGGGTTGAACTTAAGACTGTAGATCTGGGTATGTGGGTTGATGCCTAGGCTTCCATGGCCTCCTACGTTCATAATAATACTCCCCAGGATCTCCACTCCTATAGATGGCTAATAAACTAGGAAATGATGGATGTTTTTCGATCACATGGTCTTCTATACATAAGACACAAAATGAAATGTTATGTAATGGGCACTCCCTTTAGGAATGCTTGCTCTTGCATCTTGGGAAATATATGCTCATTGTTGCATTCTCCTCCTCCTGTTTCTTTTTGAGTTTAAGGGTATCCAACTGGGAACCTATTGTTCTTAAGATGTCATTATTAAATTTTTATAAAAGGTTCCCTATCTCTTCTCTCATAATACCACCTGAACTAACTGGTTTTAAGATTATATTGTAAGGGTCCCAAACATTCTTTCTCATTTTGGCACTACTCCTTAAGTAATTTTTACACATTTCACAAATTTCAGAAAAAGGTTTATGAGATATGTCACCTGATGCCATCAGGTTAAGCATCTCTAAATATTATTCTAAGATTCCCTTAAGGAAAATATCCCTAATTGCATCCTATGGGAGGTCATGGTATTTTGACTTCTGGGAGATATAACCAAATCTTTCCATATAATCTTTGAGGGTCTCGTCTTCTAATTGTTGGATTTTAAAGATGTCATTACGAGACTCTTTGGTCTTGCAGTAGTCTTGGTACTTCTTAATAAATATGTCTTTCATGGCTCCCCAAGACCTAATACTGGATTCTCCCAACCCCATGAACCATCTTAGTGCAGAGTCTTTGAGGGTGGAAGGAAAGAGTTTTAATTTCTGGGCATCTTGTATGTAGTTGTAACTCCTACACAAGATGTCAAATTCAAATAGGAAGGTGTCTGGATCTTCACTATTTTTACCATAAAAGGTAGGTAGTGTTGAGAGAGGAATATTCTTCATGTTGACATTCAGGGTGGTGTCTAAAATCAGAAACTCGAAGGTGGTTTTGGTTTGGTTTCCCATTTCTTGTTCCTCTCTGTGTCTTACACTGTTATGGTCTTCTTGATCATCATATTGGCTTGATTTCCAAAAAGAGAGTACCTAGGTGGTTTTATCTTTGAAGAAAACAAGGTTTCCCTTTGATGGAAAGGTCTTCCTATGGATTGGATATCTTGGACTCTTCTTGAATCGGTTGAGACTATTGTTGCCAAAGTTTGTATGTCAATTTGAGAGATAATTACATTGGTTGAACTACCAAACAAAAGATTCACCTGTTCAGGGTCTATGATGTCCTTAAAATTAGGGTCCCCTGGTGGTGGTGTAAAAGAAAAGGTTGTATTGTTTGGTTCTGTGGAAGACTCGAGTGGTCTTGCCTCCTTTCCCAATATGTTTGATGCTTCAATTTATTGTTCTATAGTGCTCACTGTGTTAGTCTCTTCAGAGACTATTTTATCTCTTTGAGTTGAGCTAGATCCTGTTTTTCAGTATTAGTTTACGGATTTTATAAGTGCAACATTGCTTCCCCCAAGAGATCGGAAGGAACCTTGTTTGAAAGGTCTTATTTTGATTTAATGTATCTACCTTGTGGGTCTCTAGGCCTATTCATGAAATAAAGAAAAAACAAAAAGAAAAAGCTACCATTTGATTCCTAGGTCTATTCATGAAAAATAAAAATAAAAAGAAAAACTACCATTGGGTTTGGGGGAACCTGTTATAGCAAATGCGCAGGTTCTTACCTCTCATATTAAATTTTCCCTGCCACCAAACTAATGCTAAGGTCTAGAAATGATGTAGTTCCTAATTACTTCTTACCTTGAGACAACTCCCAGGCAACAATGCCAAAAATCATGGGTGTTATATATGCACTAAAAACACAATAAAAACCCTCAATTAAATTGTCAACCCGGCGTAAGTAAACTTAGAGTTGTAGAAAAATATATGCCAAAGGTAGAAGGCTGGTAGGAGTATAGTCTAACTAAGGAAGGCAGCTATCTAAGGCTAATCTACTCAAGAAAAACTATCTAATGGACAAACCCTACTAAGTAAATTGAAACTAGGTAACCTAAGTACTTTTGGGCCAAGGGTCAATGGATAGTTCCTAAGAAAGCAAGTAAAACCCTATGTAAAGCAAACTAGTTCAACAATAAGAAAATGCAAACTACTAAGCATAATAAGAAAATGACAAAATCAAACTTCTTTAACTTGCCAACCTACATTCAATGAGAAACTACCCTATGAAAGAAAATAAATAAGAAAGTAAGCAAAAACACCTATCTAACCTATTAAATCAAATAGACAAGCAAGAAAAGACACCTAACTAACCTACTAAAGCAAAAGACAAATAAGCAAAGGCATCTAACTAACCTACTTTAGAAAAAGACAAGTAAGCAAAGGCAACTAACTACTACAAGCAATCAAAGTAAAACTTCTCATTGAACAACTATCTAGCCTAATAGGCACATGGACTAAATGCTTAATGAAAAACTATTTCTAATGTGTGAAAGGATATCTAAGAGGCAACTGGACTAAATGCTCAATGCAATACATGAAAGAAAATCTATTGTATTGAAAGCAAGAAAGACTAACAACTAATTCTTAATCTATAATAAGAAAACTACTAGCTAATCTATCAAAGCAAGGTCTATCTATCCTACAACAACAAATAAAACTATTTCCTAAGCTATGAAATAAAGAAACTATCTATTCTGATCTATGAAAACATGAAACTAATCTTTAACCTGTGACAATTCAAATATAATGTTGGTGGTTGTGTGAATGTTTTTGGTGTCATATAATATCGCGATGGAACTTGACAACAAAGGACAATTCCAATGGTATAATCTCAACACTAATCTCAGTGGCAAAATGAAAGGTATGGATTGAACAATCCAATGAGAACTTAACCATGACAAAAATAATGTTAAATACCCTGCATATTCATGTATAAACCATCAACAACATAATTAGATCATCATTATACTTCTACACTATGTAAGAAAAACTAGATTCAACCATTAACTAAGAAATTTAATTGCATTTTAATTCTAGGAAAGGAAATTGCGCAAAATAAAACTATGCTATGTCTACTCTAATCATTCAAACTGCAATAAGGAAATAATTGAAGACAAAAATTAAACTATGATATTAAAAAGTAAATTAACAATCTATATTAACCAATAACTAACTAAATTAAATCTATATAAAACTGAAGTAAACAAGATATAATCAAAAGATGAAATTAAATCTATCCATCCATCAATCCTTGTCCAAATCAAACTCTGTTCTATTCTAATTAAACTCTATTTTAAACTAGACTATAAAATCATAAATCAAAGCATGATCTAACATCTAAATGCACATGGGGTTAGTATAGAGACTTGCAAGTATGTTCTTAGTCTACAATATCAATGCATGCTAGTACATATCATCATCTAACCTGCAAAAGAGAATCAAAACAACTAAGCTACAACAAACTAGTTAGCACTATAAAAACATGCATGTACAGAAAATAAAAAGAGCAATTAAATTAAGAAATCCATAAATAAACATGAAGAAAGTTACCAGATTGTTGGTGGGACCCCTAGCAAGTCATGGTCACTCCCTAAAATCACACCACGAGCTTAACAAGACGAATTCACTATTAAAACTTGAAAACACAGTTCTGGCATAATTCTGGCAATGTAAAATATCAAAAACAGAGAAAAACGAGTTTGTTTCCAATACAATGGTTCTTGTACTTGCTTAACAATCTTATGACCATCCTAACAGTATTTATAAGCTTACATACCAAGTGGTTGGCCACAGGAGGGTCGAACCACTTCTAATTTTGGCAAATTACAATAAATGATGCCCCAACTGATAAACTGATAAAACAGAGTGAGCCAATAATCACCTTGTTTGGACAACTGAAACTGAGTTGTCTAGAGCTCAGTAGATGGAGGGGATAAGGATAAATAAAACCCATGTGCTTGATTTTCCTGTCATTGGCCAACAATACCTTAACTGCCAAGTCACCCTGTGTTTTTGTGCAATACGCAATGTTGAACAGAGTGTCGGATCGAGTGTCGTAATGAGTGTCGGATCAAGTGCCAGAACTAGAAACATAGTGCGTTTTTTCCATGCAACACTTAAAAATGTGAATATCTCTTAGAAACCATAAAACATGATGAATTATACTTGATTCAATCATTAAACATGAATTACACATGCCTTATGGCGATCATACCATTTTATCATAAAATTCTTCAAAAATCTCCTTTAAAGTATGAAAAACACATATGTACATGTGGCAAAAGTGTATAATAACCATCATTAAAGTGATCATATCTCGGGCTCAACACAAGTCGAGGCAACTCAAGATAAGCTCGAGGCCTTCGAGGTAGTTCTATCCAGATTAGAGTGACTCAGGATGAGTCACATGTGAGTGTTGGGTGCCTGTTGGTCCTTGACCAGGTTTTGAGGAAACGATGGTCATGTTTGACCATTTTTGGGACTTCGATAGGATGGTCGAAGATGGAGCACCCGGGCAAAGAAGAGATCGCATGATCTCACCCATTTTGCTAGATTTTTGAGGATTTTAGGGTTTATGTAACATGTATGGGATGTCAACCCATGGGTTTACCCATGCCTAGGCCCCTTTTGTAATGTATAAATAAGTAGCTAGTTGATGTAAGAAGCATGGTTGAGAAAGGAGTTACTAATCATTGATCGACTTAGTGCATGGCTAGTTGGCTTTGTGCATGAATGTGTTGAGACTTGCAGAGCTAAGTGCAAAGCACCCAGGCAAATAAGAGATCATGGGATCTCACCCATTTTGCTATATTTTTGAGGATTTTAGGGTTTATGTAACATGTATGGGATGTCGACCCATGGGTTTACCCATGCCTAGGCCCCTTTTGTAATGTATAAATAAGTAGCTAGGTGATGTAAGAAGCATGGTTGAGAAAGGAGTTACTAATCATTGATCGGCTTAGTGCATGGTTAGTTGGCTTAGTGCATGGCTAGTTGGCTTTATGCATGAATGTGTTGAGACTTGCAGAGCTAAGTGCAAGCGTTTTGTAAGTTCTTTGTGCGCATACCATGTAAGTCTTTGTGCATGACCTAATTTAAGGAAAGGTTGATCTAGTGCATAGTGTGCAGATCACATGTCCAATGCAGAGTAAGCTTTGTGGATCTATGCCTCTATGAAGATTAAAGAAGACTAATAAAGAAGAAGAAGAGTTGGTGGATGTAGCCGCACACTGTAGTGAACCACATATATCTTGTGTTATTGTGCTTTATGCAATGCTTTCATGGTGTTTATACTTATATTTTCTTAGTGCACCATTCTTGATCTATGGTAGATATATCCATGAATGTTGACTGCTTATGATGTGAATGAATGTTATATATGATATTATGAGAAGTTCTTGAAGTGTTTGACCTATTTATTAGAAGGTTGTTTTGTATTTAGGGTTAATATGTGATGTGAATAAGAATCATAACTTAATGTATATTGTTGGCTAAGTGCTCTGTTGAAGTGTGTAATCACAAATCTATGTCCCAGCTAAGCTGTAGACACTTGATTTCTACAACCCCCCCTTCCTCTACCTCAGGTGAGACTTCATCTGCTTCGCAGAAATTGTCAAAAGGGCCGGTAGTTATGGTTTTGTTGGTGCGTTGAACCTTGGGTCTGTCCCTATGCCAACACCCTTCTTTAGAGTTTTGGCCATACTTATTGTTGAGATATTTTAGGATCCATAAGACTCATTTATATTTTGATGGTTGATGGTGTTTTCTTCCATTTGAAGCACTTGTATTGGTTCCTCACCAACATCTATGTTTTTGAAGCACTTTGTGTGATCGTTGTTAGTGTTTTCCATTCTAGTGCCTCTACAATCAATCCTCTTTGGTTAGAAACTCGGTCAAACAGAAAGTTAGTGTCCACCGACCATTTAAGGAATGTAATTGACTGGTAACTGTATATCACGCATATATATATACATTATCATGTAATGGAAATTGGTTGATGCTCACTGAAGAACACACTCAATTCTTCTTAGAAACTCATGAAGGATATCTAGAAGCCATACAAGAAGCATTATTCACATATCTCAATCAAACTAATGCACACAACCACTTCTGATGAGTAGTTGATGCAAAATATCATAAACAAAGGAAGAAAAAATGTAAACAAGTGGGTGGATAGGATTGTCAAATAATACATTGAAGATCATGTAGTTGAGGACAGAGAGTTAATTCAAACCTTAAAGAACAAAGTATATACTATATTTCATGACAGACTCCTTTGCATCGTTCCCTCACTACTACATAAATTCCTCTTAGACAAAGGAGTCCATGACATTGCCGAGTACCGACCCCCCTTGAAATATCCTCCTCCAAACTCCAACTAGCGGAAGAAAAAAGAAGAGTGGGAAGTGTTCTTAGAAGATAACTATAAAGATACCAAAGAATCTTAGGAGTACTTTTTAAATAAATGATCATATAGTAAATCACAATGGAAACCATTGACCGTAAGTAAGTTGGGTCTGTGTCAGGAGGATGGATGATCTGTGGGATGATATATGTCAAAATTTGAAGTTAAATAAAAAAGGTGAATTGAAGTCCAACCACACCCAAGTTGAAAATTTAGAAGTTGAGAGAAATATGTCTAATTCAAATTAGAAATTTGCATGTCGAATGGAGATTCATAAACCATCAATGGACATTCAAAAAATACAGTGGAATGAAAGGAAAAAGAAATGAGAAGAGGTGTGAAATGAGAGGGATCTCCAAAAATGACATAGAAAACCTACCCAAATGGGGTAGATCTTTGGAACAGTGCTTGAGATAACCTCAACGACTCCTGGGAGGATTATAAGCTTGCAATCGAGTATGGCATTTGATGGCACCCAACAATTTAATGACCAAGTCTAGACTGACATCGACAATTAAGAACCCACAATTCGACTTTCTACTATCATAAGTCCTAGACCTTGTATTTCAGACTTCCTATGACAAATACTTCACATAGATACACAGTCACAGTGGGTGTGGTGTAGAATTTATAACACTATTCAAATAAAAGATAAAGTGATAATTGAAGCACACAAAAACTATTGATACTAAGAGGGGGGTGAATCAGTAACAAGTAAAATTTAAAACCTTTTTCAACTTATACTTAAACCATTCAATTATATCCAATGAGTAATGAACAATAGTATAAGAGTTACACCAATACACCATGCACAATATATGAGAAATAATGAATAGTTATTGTTCAAGGGAAGTAATGAATTCCAAAGGTAGCTACAACTTCCAAATGTAAAAGGGAGGGATAAAAATCCATTAGGAACATACAATTCTCAATATAAAGAGAGAGTTGAACTGTCCATCCTTTCCCCTTCCTTCCACCCAAGAATATATGGGAGATAATAAAACTTTACATTGAATCATCACTATCAACCAACCATCACATAGAACCTGATAATGCTTCATGAGACTTATTCAACTTCTACAATTCTTCAATTCTTGGAATAATCTGATCCTGTAGATAATATTACTAAATGTATTCTCTGAAACATCTCCATTTTTCAATCCTTGAATCCTCCCCAAAAGGAAGTTATAGAGAGAATGGTAGACCTTATTCAATTCTAGTTTATTCAAGAGACCGAACTTGTACAAAATGCCCCGTGCTCAATATTTAACATCGGATTTTGAAACATGAACAAAAGAAACTACAATCTGTACTATTACCAATAAAAAATTTCTCACTTCATTTGGATTGTCTATGAAGAAGTTATGATTGTTTTACCCAGAACACTTGTTTATTGACTAGCTTCAGGACTAGTCGAAAGCCCTATCTTCCACAGAGTGTATCTCCAAAATTATAGTGCACAATGAGCGAATTTTTTTACCACTAGTACCTTGATATGTCTCTTCAATACCATATCAATTTCACCATCTGAATAATTCTAGAAAAAAAAATTATAGCGAAAATGGTAAGATGACATGTAAATAACATACCTTAGAACACATCACCAAAAGACTTCATCCTCCCTTGAAATATGGCCTTCTTTACTTCTAGTTTCTTTTGAAATTCATCTTGTATATGAAATGAATGTATAATGATATGTATTTATACCATTTATGTCACTTTATTTTAACATTAGGGCCAACCTAGCACTTTCTTATTTTGTAATTCTTTTCTTTAATTATCTTCAGGGTCAACCTGTACTTCCTTCTTAAATTCACTGTCATATTCAAAAATTCATTTCTCCTCAACCATGAGGATCCACATACCACCAAAAACAACATGATGCATACTATCCATCCATGGGTGTTGTATCTATATGTGCATTTTCCTTCATGTCCAAATACCTTCATCAATATTGTGGTCCAAAACCAATGACTAGGACTGACATCAATGACAACAACCAATCTTCCAACAATCTCCCCCTTTGTCATTGATGGAAACACTCATTCTCCCCCTATCTTCATGATCCCAATTTCTCCCCCCCCCCTTGACATCAATGGAAAAGGCCAGGGATGCTCCCCCTAAGTTTAATGGAAAAAGGTAACTCTCTTCTTTGGGGTTGCTCCCCCTTAACATATAGCACTTAATAACACTTCATTTTTATGGTCTCTTTCTTCCTTGGATATTTTTCATGGTTTTAGGGCATATATGTTATGTGTTCTTCTTGTTGTAGTTGCAACCAATCTTCTTGAACCATGTTCTTTGATTTTGCATGTTTGTGAGTCAAATGTGAGAGTATATCCTTGATCACACATCTTACTAAAAATGACTAGATTATTCTTCAAGTCTTAAACGAATAGGACATTCTTTGCTTTTACATTTTTTCTTCCAAGCTCTACTACACCTTCTCCAAGTATTTTGGCAGATGAGTCATCTCTAAATGTGACATTTCCACCCTTTCTCTTCAAGATGATGAATTTGTCTTGATCCCCGTTCATGTGTGAAGAACATCCACTATCTATGTACCATTCATCTTTTTCTTTACATTCTTCAATGGTCAATGCTATTCGACAATCTTCATTGTTTGGAATATCTTTCTTTCTCCATACTATGGTTGGCATAGGGATATGTTCATTCATATATCTGCAATCGCATTCTTTGTGACCAAGATAATTACATTTGTAGAATACAATATTTTTGTCCATCAATGGGGAAAATTAATTATAACTTATGTTCACAAATCCATGATTATTTCCATATCTTCTATTTACACCATTCATGTTTCTTTCATAGTTGTTCCTTTCGTTGATTCTTCAATTAATTGCCTCATGTCCAAAAATTTTGCAAGTATAACAATGACCAAGAAAGAAATTTTGATATCTGGGAGTAAGTGACCTTTTTTGTTATGTATTCCATATGGGTTCATGATTTACTCTTCTATAGTTTCCTTCATACTGATTGAAGATTCTTTGATTCCTAAAGGTAGGAGGTCTTCTTGGATATTCATCTCTTTTGTAATCATTCATTCTTTCTGATATCCTGGTCCACTTATCATCAACTGTCTGTGTAGATCTTTCTTCAACCTTCTTGTTGGTATTTTCATATTCTTTGTATGAAGTTTCACCCATGCATCCAAGATGTGTTAATTCTTTTGGCACTTGAGAGTTTCTTAAGCTCTTCCTCAATGAGACAACTTCTTTTTCAAGTTTCTCACAATCTTCTTCTTTCTTCATCATTTGGACATTCCTTACCTCTCATATTCTTCTTTCTTATTCGAGTAGATTTTTCAAGAAATGGTTTCTTCTCTTAGTTTCTCAAAGTCTTCTAATTGTTTCTTCAATCTTACAACTGACTTTTCACAAATACCCAATTCACTTCTTAGTTTTTTATTCATGTCTTTGAGCTTGCTATTTTCAATCTCAACATGCTTCAATTTTTTAAGATTCTCATCTTCTTGTTGAATCATTTATGCTTCATGATTTTCTTCTTCTTCATTGGAATTATCTTCTTCAGTGTAATCTCTTTCAATACTTGGATGTGGACATTCAAATTCAACATGTCCTACTCCTTGAAAATTAAATCAAAAGAATTGACCTCTATTTGATTCTTTGAAATCTTAGATGTTGTAATTTGCTTCAACTTCTTCTTCTTATACTACTTCTTTCCTTTTATAAAGGTCTTGTAGTTTGTCCCAAATCTCTTTTGCTAATGCACATGATCTCACCTTGGATTTCACTGAATCTGTCAATCCATATAGGATGGTATCTATTGCCAATTTGTTGTTCCTTTTTTCTTCCTTTTGAGTTGTAGTCTTTGGTTTCTTCAAAGCATTGTATCCTAAAGCAATTGAGAACTAAACATATGCCCCAAGAACTTTCAAGTAAGTTTCCATTCTATTACTCCAGTATTCAAAATTGCTTCCATCAAATGGTGGAATCTCATTTAGAATGTTGTCTTCCATTTCTGTTTAGGATCTTCCTTCCATTGGTTAAACTGTACTGAAGGTAACCTCGCTCTGATACCAATTGTTGATACTGAGAGCGAGGTGAATTAGTATCAAGTACAATTTAAAAAAAAAAACAAATTATACTTAAACCATTCAATTATATCCAAAGAGAAATGAAGAATAGTATAAGAGTTACACCAATACACCACAATACACCATGCACAATATATGATAAATAATCAATAGTTATTGTTCAAGGGAAGTAATGACTTCCAAAGGTAGCTACAACTTCCAAATGTAAAAGGGAGGGATAAACCTCCAAGAAGAAGATACAATCCTCAATATGAAGAGAGGGTTGAACTCTCCATCCTTTCCCCTTTCTTCCACCCAATAATATATGAGATATAATAAAACTTTACATTGAATCATCACCATCAACCAACCATCACATAGAACCTGATAATGCTTCATGAGAATTCTTCAAATTTTGCAATTATTCAATTCTTGGAATACTCTAATCCTATAGATAATATTACTCAATCTATCCTCTAAAAATTCCCCAGGTTTCACTCCTTGAATCCTCCCCAAAAATAAGTCATAGAGAGAATGGTAGGCCTTATTCAATTCTGGTTTATTTAGGAGACTGAACATGTATAGAATGCGTCGCGGTCAATATTCAACATAATATTCTAAAACTCTCACACACAAAACTATGGTCCGTACTATTTACAATGAAATTGGTCTCACTTCATTTGGATTCTCTATGAATACGTTATGACTTTTTTACCCGGAACACATGTTTATTGACTAGCTTCAGGACTAGTCAAAAACCCTATCTTCCACAGAGTGTATCTCCAAAATTGTAGCGAATAAAGATATGAATTTATTCCCACATATACCTTGATATATCTTCTAAATACCATATCAATTTCACCGTATGAATTGTTATAGAAAATGTTTTTTTAGAGAAAATGGTAAGATGACCTGTAAATAGCATACCTTAGAACACATCACCAAAAGACTTCATACTCCCTTGAAATCCAACCTTCTTTACTTCTGATTTCCTCTGAAATTCGACTTGTATATGAAATTAATCTATAATGATATGTATTTATACCATTTATGTCACTTTCTATTAACATTAGGGATGACCTAACACTTTCTTATTTTGTAATTCTTTTCTTTAATTATCTTCAGGGCTGACCTGTACTTCCTTCTTCAATTCACTTTGTCATCTTCAAAAATTCATTTATCCTCAACCATGAGGATCCACATGGCGTACCACATACCACCGTAAACAACATGATGTATAATATTCATCCATGGGTGTTGTATCTACATGTGCATTGTCCTTCATGTCCAAATACCTTCATCAATCTTGTGGTCCAAAACCAATGACTAGGGTTGACATCAATGACAACAACCAATATTCCAACAAAAATAGTTAAAATAGACTAGAAGATATATTTCTTCATGTAAGAGATCTCATGGACACTACCCCTCTACCGAATATACTTTTAGAATATTCCAATTCAATAGATAGTGAAAATGAAGCATCACAACCTTGTAGAGGACAATTCATCAAATATTTAAATAAATCTTGTCAGAGAGATCCTCAAATCCCAGTAAAAGAATGTGCACAATTAAAAATTGAATTAGCAATTCATAAGCCCAGAACCTGACTCAAAAAGGTATTCTAACCACTAATTCAACCTCGACACAAAATATTACAATCCATTTTCAAAGAAATTCCAAAAAGAAAATATGGGTCTAAATCATATCCTGATTTACAAAGGCGACGAAGACCCTAAGCGACATTGGTTCGTTTGCGAGAAATTTTGGGATACATCCAACATAACTAACGAGGAAAAATAAATGACAAAGTATGGTGCTTCCCTTCGAGCCAGAGCACTTACATGGTTTATGAATTATATGGAAAATAAACAACACTCGAAGGAATATATAAAGCAAATATTCCTCAAGTTCTTCAAAACGTGATATAGAAGTCACTTAGAAACACAAAAACTCGAATAAATCAAGAAAAACTAGAGAGAAACAGTCCGAGAATATGATAACAGGTTTAAATTTTTATTAATTCAAATCCCTTACACAATCGACAAAAAGTTGTTGGTACAACGGTATGTAGCAGGGTTACTAGAAAAGATCATAATTACCTTTCAAATGTATAATCTCTAGTCATGCGAAGACATACTGAAAAAATCTCACTGAATTGAAATGGATGAAGAAGGCACCGAAGCTTAAAAATTGTTGAAAAAAGACTAGACGACAAGTTCGTAGAGCTAAAAAAATCAATCAAAAACATGTTGATTGCACAAAACAAACTCTGGTGTACCATTTGCGCAAGTGAGGGTCACACATTTAACATGACTACAATTTTAGTGATATGTTGGACCCAATAGTCATATGCATGTAGATCAAAGCATGTTGTGATATTTTCCAAGTCTCGACAAATCACACAACAAGAGACTTCCAACAAAATCTAAGGAATGCACACCCTAAGTGGTGCATGCAAAGAAAATAATCATTCCACTCAAGAATTCAAGCTAAATGGAAAGAACATACCAAATATTCACTTAGTATATCATACATAGGTGGTAGACCAACATGTTGACCAAGCAAATGGAAACATATATATAGGATGAGGTCAAGGTGGTTATCAAGATCAAGGAAGAGGGTGATGAAATTTTTGTAGAGGACATGACATAGGACATCATTATTGCTTTAATTGTTGGAAATATGACCATATAAGCCCATATTATCCTATCAAAGACAGAATTGATCACAAGTACTATAATATTTGTTGAGTAGGATACCATTCCCTTGAGGATTTTCCCATTGTACTAGAAAAAGTTATGAACAAAAGAAATGTAAATCTCTTGCACACAATGCCAAAACAAGATATTTTAAATTCAAAGAACCTTCATGTGATAACATTTTTAGGAGCTAGTGAATATATTTATCCAAACCCATCAAGTCGACAAAGGAGATATTGTCATATATACCCCAATCCATATCAAAGGGATAAATTGATGCAAGTGTTAGGGTCCTATAAATTTTTATAGTGTCACTTGATTATAGCTGAGGATTGTTATATTTGAGATGTTGTAAATAATATTTTAGCCTGCAAATTATTTCCAAGAAGGCTCCTGGCTTGTTAGCTAAATTGGATACTATTTCCTCTCCCGCCATCCATTTTGCCCAATCCTTCATTCACTTCTGTGCCACTCACTCCTTTATCCATTCATCTTATTTTCCACATCTCGGCCGCCAATCATTCCTGCACAAAATTAATGTTTTTTTTTACACAAGAAAGGGTGTGTTATATTAAAAGTAGTGGTGTAACCACTATAGAAAAAATACAAAATTCAGGTCTGCAACCTATACATAATGTCGAAAATTGATGTTCTAAATCTATAATTTTCTAGGATTCTAGCCAATGAAAGAGACTCATAATTCCTAAGCTAAATTTTTGATACCAGAATTAACCTTTATTTCAAAGAACTGGTTTGACTGTGTGTCTGCACTGGTTGCCTTGAATGAGAGGATTTTTTATTTTTTGTAACTTACGTCCAATCCTTGGATTGCTCATTCTCTTCGTTTGCTTGATCAGCCCAGTTTTGAAAAGAGGGTGGCTGTGAAGAGATAACTCTTTCATGTTCTACTGTTGGCTGAGCTAGCTCCCTATTTTTCCTTTCAAGTGTTGATTCTGTAGATGGGTCCTTCATGTTATTCCCTTCATGTGCTGATTCTATGATTGGTCCTTCGAAATATGCTGATGAGCCAGCTTTGCACCATCCCACTAGGCGGATTTTTGGAAAGATTTATCATTTTTATGTTTCTTCGAGAGTTTTTTGCAATTGATTGCTAAATGTCCTATTTCAAAGCACACACTACATCTGAAGTTTACGTGTTCGTAATCTACAGGCCGAGTTCATGAATAGTCCTTATTTTGCAAGATAATTTTAGTTGGAAATCCTTTTGAGAAATCCATCTCCACGCAGATCCGAGCGAATGTGGTGAAGGCATACATTGTTTCTAGACTTATGATGTGAAACTTTCCAAGGGAATTACCAATGGTTTGTAGAGAGACCCGACCCCAAAAGTACAGAGGGAGATTTGGGAGCCTCACCCAAATTGGGGCTGAAGGAATAGCGGCAGTGGAGGCATCGAAAGCGGTGGTCTAGGGCTAGATGGAGAGGCTCAATCTGCCCCAAAACTAGGAGCCCGAACTAAAAATCTGATCCCTATCTTCTGTAGATCCAAAAATCACTATTAAAAAACCTTTTTCACATGGGAAAACAAGGCCTTCCTCCTCTAGTAGGGGTCTCCATTTGGAAGATATCCAGGAATGCAGATATGCAAGATGAGGCCACAATCCATTGAACCTGCAAACAATGGCATGAGAGCTATAGTGATCCACGAAATCCAAGGAGCTCAGAATGACTGGAACGATGGGTGAAAGGGCCTCTTGCACCACAATCCCTAGAGTAGATCTTAAACCTTAGGACAACATAATCACAGGTTGGGGGGGAACCACATGAGAACCAAGAGAGGGAGGGAAGGAACCATCCTCCTTCAGAGGTGACCTGCAGGGAAGCGAACCCCCTTGCTTCAACGAGGGTAATACCTTAGGGAGAGGGGGTGGAGAGGATGTTGAGATTTGCTGAGCAGTAGGGCCTCGAGGGGGCTGCGAGGAGAGAGCCATGATTACCTTGTGTAGAGGAGGGAAGGACGAGACAACAGTTTGGAGAGAGGTCGGTTCCACGGCAAGAACCCTTCCTACGATGAGATCTACCAGGGAGGCCATTAGGAGCGAGATGGAGTAGGCCTGTCAGGTGGATGACAATGCCTAGGGTTTCCTTGCTGGTTTGATTCGTCGGCTTTCAGGAGCCCAATTTGCACAAAATTAATGTTAGACAAGCTTAGGGTAAATAAAAAAAAAAGTTAATAAATATTAGTCAACATTCTTAAGAATTAATAATTAGTAATTTAAGTTTGTAGGTTAGTAATTAAATTAAGGTAATAAGTAATAGTTTTAATGATAAATTAAAATAATTAATAAATAATTATTTTTAATAATTAATTTTGAATAATGCTAATAATAAATTATTAAAAAAAAAAACATTAGCTTAATACAAAACATTATAAAAATTAAAATTAAAATTAAAAAACATTAAAACAAATTAAATAAACAAACTTTATAAAAAATAAAACAATTAAAACAAAAACAAATAAAAATGAAAACAGTAAAAAAAAATTAAATAAATAAATAAATA
>JASDQU010736610.1:123821-149480 GCA_032191745.1 Picea mariana
TATATATATATATATATATATATATATATATAATAGTAACCAAAACATTACAAAAAATTGAAAATTAAAAATAAAACAAAAATACATATAAACACAAAACAAATAATAAAAAACAATATATATATATATATATATATATCCTAATTTTATTAGTCCCCCTCCCGTACTTAATACGTTATATTCCACTAACTTCCCATCCCAACCACCAAACAAATCAACAACCCATATTATTTCAAAACCCCCCTTACCATCCAAACTTTAATTGAGGAGGGTCCCAAAATAATTTTTGCAAATACCACATGTCACCCCCCTATCATTTTGGGACCCCGTAATACCACTTAACACCCTACCCTCCCCCCCAAACCACCTTTCCCTCTCCAAAAACCTCTTTCCCCAATTAAAAAACCAATTTTTGCCCATTTTTTTTCCCATTTCGAGGAGTCATCTTCCGAGGCGGTTTCTGAGAAAACCACGATGAATTTTGAGAAACTGGAAGAGGTTTTTTCTCATCACGGGCTAGATAAAAATAACCACTACCATATTTCTCATATCTATTACATATTGGGAGAATCGAGAGCATCATTGAGCCATATTTTTGGGGATTCAAGATTTTCTTATTTGAGACATCTATTTCAAACCCATATCTCGGACAGCTGGAAATGAATTTAAAAAAATTACGAGAGGTTTTTTCTCAAACCAAGCTGATCTACAAAAACCTCCCCCAAATTTTACACAGGTATGTCAGAGTGGGATACTAGAACACTTCCTTGGACCCTATTTTTCAGAATTTTGGGAGGTGAATAATTAAAAAGACACAACTAGCAGCAAAAGTCAGAGATAGATCATCAAAAAATCCCCATTAAATTAGTTTCCAAATGTACTTGAAAACTAAACACAACCTCAGATTTTAAATTTTCTCCAAATCTATGATGGTACAAGATCTTCTTTCAAATCAGATTTACTATTTTTAGTAAAGTTGTTGGGGATTTGTTCTCCATTAATGTAACCAGATCCATGATTATAGGAAGCAATAATTGAACTCCTGGAATCCTATTGTGGTGATGGGATCTTATATATTTGGAGGCATTTTTGATGTAAAACAGTGGCACTTGCTGCCAGAGATGGATATTTGGAATGTATCATTTTCCTGAACATTTCTTTTGAATTAATATAGATCCCAGTACTCTCATCAAGTAGAGATTCATCACAGTGATGTTCTAAGCATGTCTTTCTCTATAATCCACATTTCCATTAATGTTTGTTTATTCCAGTATTTGACTGAGAGTATATGTTTGGAATTCATATTTGATGATCCATTCATGTAGTAAATACTTATTATGTTTAAAGGATTCCCGGTTCATAATTCATTTGTATTTGGTGCTTTGTCTAGAGTAATCTATATCTTCTTTGTTTTCCTTATAAAATTACATTGATAATTCTTAATTTCTCTCACTGTGATGGGTTATCTTGTTCTCTTTTATTCTATCACCTAAATATTATTTGCTAAAAAATAGTGCCTGCTTTTCCTTTGTTTTCAGAGAGTACCCATCTGTTATTGACTCACTATCATTAATCTTCAACATTTGACTCCATTTCCCAATGGCCCTCTTGTTGGACACATACCACTCTTAGAGGAGGGGGTGAATGAGTGTGGGGATATTTTTCCCAAAACTTCCCTCTTACACAAAACTTATTAGCTAGCATTCAACATTTACTCATTACCCATTGTTGTCATTCATAACTATATAGATGTGAAGATATATCAGCAACATATATCATCAATATATTATCAACAAGTCATCACCACAAGGAACAGAAACAACACAAGATGTATGTACAATTTTTCTTTTTATTATGGAATTCAATTTGGGGGGTTTTCAACAACAACTGAATAAAGTACAACTCTACTAGAACACCAACTCTATATGCAAGACTCAGCTTACATTCTCAACACCAACTGATATGAGGCAAAAATCCTCAATAGATATCAATCTTTCAAAAGGTACGTGACCTATCAGTAGTGAAGCCCATGTACGTATGTGCCTTAGATCACTACAACATGTGTATGCACATGGCCAGTGTATACAACAACCTGCATATACCTTCTGAGTTATTACGGTTTGTTAAGAACCAAATATCAATATAGCATAGAAAAACCTCAGAATAAGTACTCAATGCCTTGAAAAAGAGAGAATTTTAGATAATAAGGCTCTTCGAGGGGGAAACCTCTTTTAGCCCACATAAATGTTCAAGTACAAGATGATTCCAAATGAAAATGTCTCCTTGGTATATATAGGAGAATAGGAGGTATAATTACAACAAATGGAATAAAGCTGACATAAATAAAATAGCATTACTAATGTAATATGCCCCAATTAAGGGGTAATGAGCCAATATTAGAGTTTAACAGGCCCCTCCCCTTGAGGCAAGTGTTGTCCGAAACACTTGAGTAACTCTGGATGATTCTGTATAAAAGACTCATCTTCCCAAGTGGAATCTTTAGCTGGTAGTTTCCTCCATTTAATGAGATACTCTGAAATGGATCTATTCCTCAGCTGGTGAATTCTTTTGTAAGTGATGGATTTAGGATCCAATATTATTTTTCTTTCCTCGTCAAGTTCTGGCAATATAGTTTGAACTGGGATCTTGTCGCCTATAACCTTCTTTAAGCATGAAACATGGAAAACTGGGTGTACTCGTGAAGATGGAGACAACTCCAATTTGTATGCCATAGTACCAATCTTTTGCAACACCTTATAAGGGCCATAGTACTTTGGTGATAATTTATTATCCTTCTTGGCTTGCTTGAGGGACATCTGTTTGTATGGTTGTAGTCCTAAAAACACCCAATCCCCTACTTCAAAAATTCTTTCACTACGATATTGATCTGCTTGTTGTTTCATGCGATTTTGTGCCATGGTCAGGTTGTCCTTTGAGATTTTGAGAACCTTTTGTTGATGCTTGATGTGATCTTCCACTGCTTGAACCTTAGATTTTTCTTTTACAGAAGAAGTGATAGAAGGAGGGTGGTATCCATAGAGTGCCATAAATGGTGTCATTTTTGTTTCATTATGAAAGGAAGTGTTATACCACCATTCTACCAAGGGTAACCATTTGAACCATTATGTTTGTTTATCAGAGACAAAGCAATGAAGGTAGCCTTCCAAACATTTGTTCACTATCTTGGTTTGTCCATCAGATTTAGGATGATAGGATGAGCTATGAGCCAATTGAGTATCCAAACACTAAAATAATTATGTCCAAAAATGTCAAGTGAATATGGGATCTCTATCACTTACAATAGTCTTTGGGCTGTCATGTATCTTTTGAACTGTCTCCATGAATGCAGTGGCAACTATACTAGCTTTGAAGGGATGAGAGAGTGCACAAAAGTGTGTGTACTTGGTTAGTCTATCAATAATCACCATGATAAAACTCTTTCCTTCAGACTTTGGTAACCCTGTGATGAAATCCATGGAAACCTCCTCCCAGTGTTGACTTGGGATGGCTAATGGTTGTAAAAGACCTTGGGTCTTAATTGTTTCCACCTTATTTTGTTGGCAAACCAAACATTCTGCCACAAACCTTTGAACATCAGTTTTAAGTCCATCCCAAAAATAATCCTTCTTGACTCTATGGTAGGTTTTCAAAAATCTCGAGTTCCCTCCTACAGGAGAGGTGTGCAATTCCAATAGTACCTTTTGTTTTATTTGGGAGTTCTTACATAAATATAAGCGATCCTTGTACCATAGTGAATAATTTTTCCATGTAAATGTATGTAAGATTCTTCAATGTTTTGGGAATCGACCAGTCCATCATGGCCTTAATCTTGTTAGGGTCTACCTTGACACCTTCATGAGATACAATATGACCCAAATACTCTACCTCCTTCACTCCAAAGAAAGATTTGGATGGTTTGGCATATAGTTTTTTCTCCTTTAGTAGTTGTATCACCTTGCCAACATGTCACACATGATCCTCCCAAGACTTTCTATAGATTAGTATATCATCAAAAAATACTAACAAAAATTTTTGAAGGAAGGGATTGAAAATGGAATTCATCAACCCTTGTAATGTGGAAGGTGCATTTGTAAGGCCAAAAGGCATGACCAAAATTTCATAATGGCCTTCATGAGTTCAGAATGCTGTTTTTGGGATATCTTCTTCCTTCATTCTAATCTAATGATACCTTGAACGGAGATCCAATTTTGCGAAATAGATTGCTCCATGTAGTTCATCTAACAATTCATCCATTACGGGAGTGGGAAACTTATCTTTAAGAGTGATCTTGTTGATCTCTCTATAATCTGGACACATACACCATGAGCTATCTTTCTTGAATATCATTATCACTAGTGCAGAGTAAGAACTTTGGCTAGGTCTAATAATGCCAACCTCTAACATTTCTTCAACCATGCACTCAATTTCACTCTTCTGGGCATAAGGGTATCTATATGGCCTGATGTTAGAAGGAGCAATCGAATTAGGTGAATTTCATGATCACGATTTTGAGTGGGTGGAAGACCTTTGGGAATATCTTCAAATACTTTGGAATTCTTATCGATGATCCCTTGGAGATCTTGAGGAATAGATGGCTTAGATGTTTGGACATCTAGTGAGAATAGTTGTGCAATAATGCCTTGATGCCCCTTTTTCAATAATTTTTTCATGCCATTAGAGCTTATCACCTTACCGGCTTTCCCTGTGATACCCCTTAACTCAATTTATTTTCCTTCCAATAAATTTCATGAAAAGTTCTTGAAAATTAAAAGCCATTGTTCCTAATGATCGTAACCATTGGATTCCTAGTACAACATAAACACCACTCATTGGTATAGAAATCATTGGACTATTCATTACATATTCCCTCATAGTAGGATTGATCTTATTGAATTTTCTTGAGAAATTGATAGTTCCTCCATCTTCAATCATTACTTGAAACTCTGGTGCTAGATATACAAAGCAATTGAGAGATTTGGCTAATTTATAGTGAATGAAATTATGAGTACTTCCAAAATCAATTAGGACTATTACCTTTTTCTTTTTTAATGTATCATTCAATATTGAGGGTTTGAGGAGTGCTAATTCCATCCAATGCATTACACGATATCGTGGGAGTCAACTGTTTAGAGGAAATTGCTTCTATGTTTTTATCTTGTGCTGGTTCTTGATATTGTTCTTCTTCCTCTTCACAATCTATGTAGAATAATTTCTTCTCACCACACTTATGTCCCTTACTGTACTTGTTGTCACAATTAAAGAATAAACCTTTTTCTTTTCTTTCTTCCAATTGTTGAGTTTTCAACCTTGTAGGTTGAGGTGTTTTAGAAGAACGAGCATTACTCTCTCTATATATGTTAGGATTGGTCCTTCTAGTAGCCATAGCCACATTTTTACTTTCAACATTTCTTGCCACCTTAAATGCATTGTCCAATGATTTGGGTTCCAAAAGGAGACATGTTGAATGTTGTCATTTAAAGTTCCTATGAATACATCAATCAAGTGCTCATCTGGAATATCTTTTACCTTTATATTCAATCTTTGGAAGTTCTCAATGTGCTCGGTAACTGAACCCTTTTGCTTGAGATTTATCAATTGGCTAAAGAAGGTATTGCTACTTGTATCCTCATAGTGTGCTATCATTTCTTCCATGAAAATTGTCCAAGTGAAAAGTGATTTGCAAGAACAAATCCATCGATACCATACAAATTGATTGGGTTCTAAATATAAAGAAGCAATTCGTACCTTTTTTGTATGTTGCACATTATGTAGATGAAATAATTTCTCCATCTGAAGTATCCATGTGATTGGGTCCTTTCCATCAAACTTTCTCATATCGATCTTAGGAACGTGGTTGGTCTTCAACCCAAAGTTGGAGTTTCTCCATTCTTGATTCACCTTCCTTGTGTCCTCATCATGAATTTCATGGGATACATTTTCACTTTTAGGTGTCCTCTCTATTAGGAATTTTTTCAATCCTTCCATGATCTCCCCTTTTAAAGCATCCATCTTAGTATTTATTGCCTCAAACTTAGCTTATGTTGAATCCATCATCTCTTGTAGTTCATCTTTTGTTACTGTCTTCTTTTGTAAACCATTTATGTCCCTACGCATTTCTTCACCTTCATCAAGAGTCCAAGTAGGATTTTCTGGAGGCTTATTTGGTGTAGAAGTTCCCTTTTTTGGTGGCATGTTGGCCAAGTATCACTTTAAACCTTGATTTTGAGGTGGTTCTTCTAGACAATCTTCCTTTTATTGTATCTCCAAAATTTCAGCCCTTTTGAGTATGAACTTTTAATTTTTATAGGTCTATGATATTTCTTCTCTTCAATTCCACAGGTTTGATAAAAATTGGATGTGACTAGTGTAATTTATGGTAACTTCCCCATGACTTGTTGATTTTTGGCCTTTCTAGGAGATCTCACTTGTATCGCATGCCCCACACAAAATGATTGATATCAAATTCTTAAACTCATACCAAAACTACTACCGTCTGTCCACTATCAAATGCAACTAGTCTCACTCAATTTGGATACTCTAACAAGAATTTATAATTATTTTACCTGGAACCCTTGATTGAGACTAGTCAATAGGACTAGTCAGATACCCTATCTTCCACAGGGTGTATCTACAAATTTACTATGACCTAGAAGCTGAAATTCTACCACAAATACCATACTAATTTCTGAGAATAGCCTCCAAAGTTCATCTTAAACGTTACAGAAAACATTTTATAGCAAAAATTTTGCAATGACTCAATTCAGGATGATTCCATAACCCTATCTTAGAAAGGCTGCATTTTCGAAAGTATAAGGCCTCAGGAGCTAAATTTCTAACCCAAGGTACCTTGATCCGTGTACTAAATATCCTCCAAGTTTTTCCTTCTGAATCGTTGTAGAAAAAATGTTATGGAAAAATTTCCACAGTGTCTCAGATGTAGCAACGAAACCCCAAGACCTTGAGATCTGATACCATATGTTAAGAACCAAATATCAATATAGCATAGAAAAACCTCAGAATAATTACACAACGCCTTGAAAAAGAGAGAATTTCATATAATAAGCCTATTCAAGGGGGAAACCTCCTTTTACCCCACATAAATGTTCAAGTACAAGATGATTCCAAATGAAAATGCCTCCTTGGTATATATAGGAGACTAGGAGGTATAATTAAAACTAATGGAATAAAACTAACATAAATAAAATAACATTACTAATGTAATATGCCCCAATTAAGGGGTAATGATCCAATATTAGGGCTTAACACGGTTTATCTTTCAAGATCATCTCAAATCCTCTGCAACCAATTTATCATTCTCTTATGTCTCTCACTATCCAATCTGACCACTAGCCAGTCATAACACATCCAATCTATCCAATAGCTTACTCATGCTCCACAACCAACCAATATGAATGCTAATTCAATCATGCGTAAGCAACTAGGATAACATAGCAATAATATCACCACGAAATCATAGGAGTACTTCTCACTACATCAACCAACATAAATCACATCACACCAGCCATACCAAGAATTCCCTAAGCATTCACAACACACCAAGAAATAATATCCATCAAGACAAAAAATGTAACCATACCAATGTCTCAGTGATAGATCTAAGCCCATAGAATGCAGATCTAAAACCTATTTCAGTCTTCAATAGCCTGCCATCAGCTCAAACACAAACCTCCATGATTTTATCCACTATACGTGCCCTATCCTCATATAGCCCGCGTATGTATGCGCCCAGTCCCATTGCAGCCTACATACAACTGATAAACTAGGGTTTCTAAAGCTCCAATACTTTTGTCGTTAAAATCTCTGATATTGTCGAAACTTTGATGCGTCCATGAGATCCTGCTCACGCTCTCTTTCTTAGAATAGATCTTCAATAATTCCCAAGAGATCCACACCAAAGATGATCTCACAAGAATCTCTCACACGAAACTCTCCATCAATACTCCAAAATATATTATCACAAGAAGCTCTCCTTAATCCACAAAAGGATTCTCTCCAAATGTGCATTTCAGAAGAGATCCTAGCGTCTTATTTATACTTTCATCTTCTAGGTTACTTGACCCATTTCTAGGTCACTTAACCTCTTTTCCTTATTTTAGGGTTAACCACTTTTCATAAATAAAAAGTTCTTCAATACTTTATCATTTAAATATTCCTTCTTGATTTTCTCACCTTACTTTATCACTTAAATAATCCTTCTTGATTTTGTCACTTCTCTTTATTATTTAAATAATCCACCTTGACTTTGTCACTTTACTTTATCATTTAAATAATGATTTCTTCTTTTAGGTCACTTTGACTTCTTTGACTTTGGGGGCTTCAAGCCTTAATATGGGGGTCCTCCAACTTTGTAAGGCCATAATTCTCAAACCATGAGGAGTTATGTGACATTCCACATACCACCGGAAATGGTATGACAAGCACTATCCATCTAGGATAGTTTCACCTACAAATTCATTGATCTTGATATCATTATTCCTAATACGAGCATGGGTCCTCCAATCATTCCTCTAGGATAAATCAATCAACAAAGTGTCTTCCCATGAGTGATTTCACCATAAGGGGACCACTTTGGAGTTCATCCATTTGTGCACCTTATCAATAATAATAAGACATTAATGATTGATCTATACATTTTTCCAACAATGCATCATATACCAATGAAACCACATCGATCCATCTTCATCATGTATGAATGACAACTCATTGATCCATCTTCATCATATTAATGACAACTCATTGATCCATATTCATCATATCAATGAAAAATCATTGATCCATCTTCATCTATGCATTCTCATCAAGGACAATACATATTACATTACATCAATCATAAATCAATCAATCACTTGACATCAATCAATGACATCAATCCATCAAACCATTGGCATCAATGACGAAACGATACAACAATATCCTCTTGACATCAATCAATGACATCACTCAATTAAACCATTGGCAACAATTACAACATGATCCAACAATCTCCCCCTTTGGCATTAATGAAAATACCAACATTGATGTCAACACCAATTACCAATTATTGATGTCAACATGTAGATAAGTAATGCTCTACATTAATATTCGATGTCACTATCTCTCCCAAATGTGACTACCTCTGCCAATCAATAATCATCAATCACATCAATGTGACTATCTCTCCCCCTTTGACATCAATGGAAAAGGGCCATTCTCCTCTTAGGGTTGCCCCCCCTTCTTGAGTGCCTTTGATCTTCCTCTGAATAATCTCTCCCCTTTTGAATACAGGATATCACTTTGATGTAATGCTGAAGATACATCGAACATACTCTTCCTATGACCATTCCTCCCCCTGGAATTATGCTTATGTTCTCTTTCTTCAAATATAGGGCTCTTTCCTAGGTATGCATCTGATAAATATCTCCTCATAGAATCATGGGAATAAGAATGACTCCCCCTATGGGTATGTCTCCCCCTATCTTCTCTGTAATATGAACAATATGCTACCATATGACGATCCTTGGATCTATCATGCATCAAACTCATGTCATACCAACCATCATGAAACAAAAGATATGTCAACAATAAAATAGAGAATCATGTACCAAAATGTGCCCACCATGCACAATATCCATGTACAAAAAAGTTTTCTCATCATGCACAACACCTATGTACATCAACCATGTACATCAACATCATGCAATGTGACAAAAGATATCATCCCTGGAATGTATCAATCATATGCCCATGTGCATCTACCAATATGTCAACCATGTGCATTCACCAATATGTCAACCATGTGCATCTACCAATATTCCAAACATGTGCATATACCAATATACCAACCATGTTCATCTACCAACATGCCAACCATGTGCATCTACCAATATCCCAACCATGTGCATCCACTAATATCCCAACCATATATCAAACAAATACCAATTATTGTGATAATCAAGTAATATCAAGCATATGCCATACATGAGTGTACCAAACATGTACATTGCCATGCACCAATACCACAAAATAATGAATCACATACATGTATGCCAAATCCTCCATAAAACATGTGCCAATCAACCTACTAGTAGGTGCCTCTACTAATGTACTAGAAATGTACCAATCATGCGTCATACATAGATCAAGCCATTAATCCTTAATGATGTACAACATGATCATCAACTCACCAACTACACGTCCCAATATGTAACCTATCCATATGCCAAATGCATCAAGCTTTCCAACACATCCTCAAGATATATCATATAACCAAGGTGCCATAACTTCACTGTCATAACCGACATTGTTGTTTAATAGAAAATGCATCAATCCATGCTCATAGGTTAGTGTCATGCAACCAATATTTTGTTTTACATAATCCAATAGATCAACATTTAAACCTACAACAAATAGTGTCATAACCCGCAACAAACAATGTCAAGCCCTGCAACACTTGGCTATACCATCACATCAAGCTTCAACCCCTATGCATTGTGTTTTTCCCAAGGCTTTACCGCATAT
The DNA here is from genome assembly GCA_032191745.1 of Picea mariana. Classification (NCBI taxonomy): domain Eukaryota; kingdom Viridiplantae; phylum Streptophyta; class Pinopsida; order Pinales; family Pinaceae; genus Picea; species Picea mariana. The sequence goes on from JASDQU010736610.1 coordinate 134,340, forward strand.
ATACAGTCTGTTGCACAACAGATCGCGTATGTATGCAACCTAATCAAGGGCAGCCTGCATATGTACACGACTGATACCACTGTCACCCGTGTATGCCTTAGTAGATGACTCTTTTGAACTTCCTTCTAGTATTTCATTATGTTCTGGATGCTCTGTCTTTTTCACCCACTTTTGTATATGTCCCTGCTCCTCAGAACTTGAGCTCTGAGCATCCATATTTTCAAATATGTCTCCCTTCCTTACATCATTCCTTTTTTTTTCCATGCTATGTGAAGTCCTCATCATGGAATTTCTTCTTGTGTTCCAGCACTCCTAGCATTTGTGGCCAAATCCACTATAGTTGTAGCATCTCATGGTGTTACAATGAACAACAATATGTCCTACATGATCACATCTCCAACACCTTATGGTGTTATAGAATCTTCCATTATATTTCCTTTCATAAGATATGCATTCAAAATATTTGTGACCATATCCATTACATGAATAAAAATGCCCATGAAAAAGACTTTCATACCTTTTCTTTGGTGTCCCAAATATAGCTTCTTGATGTCTTCCTTGCTTTGTTCTTTTGAAATTTTCTTTGCCTTGTGTAGATGGTTTCTTTTCAACATTGTCTTCTTTCTTTGATGGACTTACCTCATGCTTCTTTAAGGTGCTTTCTTCAACATGTCTATCTTCTCCTTTGTATCCAAGACCTGATTTATCACATGGTGATCTTTGAATTTCCAATATCTTATCCAATATTCTTGAGCTATGTAAGAATGTTTTTGACTTCTCTACCTTCATTCTAAGGTCAAAAATTTCAGCTTCTAACTTATGACTTGACTCTTCCTTTTCATTAATTTGATTCTTCAAAAGTTCGTTTACCCTTTTGGATTCTTCAATTTGGGTCTTGAGATGGACAATAGTTTCAAAACTTTTGTTAATCTCATCCTCTACCTTCATATCTTATTTTTCATTCTTTATTCTTGTGATCTCTTCTTCCCTTTCTTCTAATTGAGTTTTCAAACTCTCTTCTTGTTATTTGAGCATTCATTTTAACTTCAAGATGTACCTTTGACTCCTCCTAAGAAACTTCTTAGTGTTATCCAAAAGATAGTTATAGTGTGTATAAAAATGATCACTTCTATATCTATATAAACCCGCTTCAACTTATTTTTGAACTTCTAATAGATTTTCTTTTATTCTTTCCATGGGATAACTATCATCAAAATTTACACAAACTGTTTCTAGATCATCTTCTTCACTTGAGAAAAATTCAACATCATCACATTTTGAATCATTGCAATCAAGAGTCGTTGGATATTCTTTACCTTCATTTGAAATATATTCAATATATTCCTTCTTGCCAATATCATCACATGATTCTATTCCTTCAAAATCATCACATATTCAATCAAGAGTTAGAGATTATTTACCTTTGATAATCTTGACGGATTGGTCTTCAACACATTCTTTGTTTTCTTGATATGTCTCCTCTAGCTTTAGCCATAGATCCTTGGCGGAAGTGAATTGTCCCATGGTCTCTTTGATAGGGCTTGAGAGTCCACTAAGAATGGTCTTGAGAGCCAATGCATCATTCTTATTTCCTTCCTTTTGAGCTACAAACTTTGGCTTGTTCTTCAACAGAACTAATCCACCAATGGTTGCCTTCCAAATAGCTACTCCCATTGTCTTCAAATACACTCTCATATCTATTCTCCAAGTAGAATAGTTTTCCTCATCAGGGATTGGTAGTTCATCATCCATTTGTGTGTCTATGGATCTCCTTCAAACTTGTTAGGGCTTGTAGTGAAGTCCCTCTCTGATACGAATTGTTGGACACACCTAACAAACTTAGAGGGGGTGGGGGGGGAGGCGTGAATGAGTGTGGGGATATTTTTCCCAAAACTTCCCTCTTACACAAAACTTACTAGTTAGCATTCAACATTTACTCATTACCCATTGTTTTCATTTATAACCAGTTAGATGTGAAAATATATAAGAAACATATATCAGCAATATATCATCAACAAGTCATCACCACAAGGAACACAAACAACAAAAGATGTATGTACAATTTTTCTTTTTATTATGGACTTAAATCTGGGGGTTTTTTAGCAACAACTAAATAGAGTACAACTCTACAAGAGAACCAACTCTATATGCAAGACTCAACTTAAATTCTCAGCACCAACTGAGATGAGGCAACAATCCTCAATAGATATCAATCTGTCAACAAGTACGTGACCTGTCAGTACTGCAACCCGCGTATGTACGTGCCCTAGCTCACTATAGCCCACGTATGCACACATCTAGTGTATACAACAACCTTCATATACCTTCTGATATATTAGGGTTTATCTTTCAAGAACATCTTAGATCCTATGCAACCAATTTATCATTCTCTTCTGTCTCTCACAATCCAATCTGACCACCATCCAATCATAACACATTCAAGCTATCCAATAGCTTACTAATGCTCCACAACCAACCAGTATGAATGTTAACTCAATCATGCATAAGCAACTAGCATACCATAGCAATTATATCCCCACTGAATCGCAAGAGTACTTCTCACTCTATCAACAAAAATAAATAACATCACACCAGCCATACCAAGAATTCCCTAAGAATTCACAATACAACAAGAAATACTATCCATTAAGACAAAAAATGTAACCATACTAGTGTCTCAGTGACATATCTCAGCCCACAGAATGCAGATCTGAAACCTGCTTCAGTCTTAAACATCTTGTCATCATCTCAAACAAAAATCTCCATGATTGTATCCACTGTATGTGCCTTTTCCTCATACATCCCACGTATGTACATGCCCTAGCCCATTGCAGCCCGCATACACCTCATAAACTATGGTTTCTGAAGCTTCGATACTTTTATCGTCAAAATCTCCGATATTGCTGAAACTTTGAGGCGTCCATGAGATGCTCCCCACTCTCTCTTTCTCATAATAGATATTCAATGATGCTCAATAGATCCAAACCAAATATTCTCTCACAAGACACTCTCACATGAAACTCTCCATCAATACTCCAAAATATATTCTCACAAAAATCTCTTCTTAATCAACAAAAGGATTCTCTCGAAATGTGCATTTCACAAGACATCCTAGCTTCGTATATATACTTTTATCTTCTAGTTCACTTGACTCATTTCTAGGTCACTTAACCTTTTTTCCTTATTTTAGGGTTAACCACTTTCCATAAATATTAAATTCTTCAATACTTTATCATTTAAATATTCCTTCTTGATTTTGTCACCTTACTTCATCATTTAAATAATATTTCTTGATTTTGTCACTTCTCTTTATTATTTAAATAATCCACCTTCACTTTGTCACTTTACATTATCATTTAAATAATGATTTCTTCTTTTAGTTCACTTTGACTTCTTTGAACTTGGGGATTCAAGCCTTAATATGGGGGTCCTACAACTTCATAAGGCCATAACTATCAAACCATGAGGAGTGTGACATTCAACATACCACCGGAAATGGTATGACAGGCACTATCCATCTAGGATAGTTTCACCAACAACTTCATTGATATTGATCTCATTATTCCTCATACAAGTATGGGTCCTCAAACCATTCTTCTAGGATAACTCAATTCGCAAAGCGTCTTCCCGTGAGGGCTTTCACCATAAGGGGACCACTTTGGAGTTCATCCATTTTTGCACCTTATCAGTTATGATAAGACATTAATGAGTCATCTATACATTTTTCCAACAATGAATCATATACCAATGAAACTGCATCAATCCATCTTCATCATGTATCAATGACAACGCATTGATCCATCTTCATCATATCAATGAAAAATCATTGATCCATCTTCATCATATCAATGAAAACTCATTGATCCATCTTCATCTATGCATTCTCATCAAGGAAAATAAATATTACATTACATCAATCATCAATCAATCAATCGATTGAAATCAATCCATCAAACCATTGGCATCAATGATGACATGATCCAACAATATCCTCTTGACATCAATCAATGGCATCACTCAATCAAACCATTGGCATCAATGAAAACATGATCCAATACCTCCCTTGTTGTTCCAACCAAAAAATTTAAAAACCAAACCCTGTACTATAATAAATAGCCTAAAATTCCTAGCAAACAAAGCTAAATCTTACAAAGAGATCCTTCGTTGAGTCTAGGAGGGCTAGATCCTAGACTCCAATGTAGTTTTGTGGTTACCTCTGTCAACTTCTTCCTCATCCTGAGAAATTATAGAGTGCTAACATTTTGGTGACCATACTGGGGATATTTCTCAAAAAAGTGTATCAAGTTCTAGATCTGATTACTGATGTTGAATAGTGAGCAGACTCAAGAAGGTTTGAATTATTCACTTGGAGACTCCATGTTCAAAGTATCCAGAGCTTCAAAGTTTTCAAGGTGACTCAACTATCAAAGAATCCATATTTTAGATCATTCATGGCAACTCCAATACATGTTGATCAAATTTCTTGCAAAACAACATGAATGGGTACATGACAAATCCTCTATCTTGTGAAGTTTTAAAGGAATTCAGGGATAATTTAACAATTTTTTCAATCAATGAAAGTTTTTCAACAACCTTGTTCCATTGTTTGAAATCAAGAAAATTTTCTTCTAAGGGTAAAATTTGTTTTCTTGAGTTAGTTGTTGAAAGATTTGAGAAGTATAATTAATTTTTTGATTCTCGGATTCAGTCATATAATTTCCAAGATCCTAAACAATTCTTGGAACATATTTCTCCTCCAAAACAAGAAGAAATTGTAATACCTTTTGATTTGCAAATTGATGAGGATTATGCTTTCAAGTAAAAGACTGAAACTATAGAGTTTGAACTAGGGTTTAACATTGAAGATACAATTGATCATGAAATCATCCATGATCAACTGGTCATTAAAGGCTTGGAATGCAAAGTAATTAATCATGAATTTATTGATCTATTACTGATCTAAGTAATCAGTAATCTAAGTTTGTTTTTATTTTTAGTTTTTTTATTAATTACTGATCAAAAAAAAGTCCTTGGGATTTTACACAACTATCACATAGTGGGAGAATCGAATACTTCCTTGGACCCTATTTTTCAAAATTTCAGGAGGTGAATAGTTCAAAAGACACAACCAACAGTGAAATTTAGAGATAGATCATAGACAACTCCCCATCAAATTGGTTTTCGGATGTACCTGACAAGTAACCACAACCTCATATTCTAATTTTTCTCTAGATTTATGATGGTACAATATCTTCGGTCAAATCAAATTTACTGTTTTTAGTAAAGTTGTTGGGGATTTGTTCTCCATTAATGTAACCATATCGATGATTATAGGTAGTAGTAATTGAACTCCTAGCATCCTATTATGGTTATGGGATCTTATATATTTGGAGGGCTTTTTTATGTAAACGGGGGGGGGGAACTTTCTGCCAGAGATGGTTATTTGGACTCTATCATTTTCCTGAACATTTCTTTTGAATTAATATAGATCCCAATACTCTCATCAAGGAGACATTCATCACGATTATGTTCTAATCATGTCGTTATTTGTAATCCACATTTCCATTAATGTTTGTTTCTTCTAGTATTTGACTGAGAATATATATTTGGAATTCATATTTGATGCTCCATTCATGAAGTAAATACTTATTATGTTTAAAGGATTGTTGGTTCAAAATTCATTTGTATTTGGTTCTCTGTCTAGGGTAATCTATATCTTCTTTGTTTTCCTTCTAAAGTTACATTGAGAATTCTTAATTGCTCTCACTTTGATGGATTGTCTTGTTCTCTTTTATGTTGTCATCTAAACATTATATTTTGAAAAACAATGACTACTTTGCCTTTGTTTTCAGAGAGCACCCATTTGTTATTGACTCAATATCATTAATATTAAGCATTTGATTCCATTTCCCAATGGCCCTCCCTTGTTGTTCCAACCAAACAATTTAAAAACCAAACCCTGTATTATCATTCTAGCCTAAAATTCCCAAAAAACAAAGATAAATCTTATAGAGAGATATCTCCTTGAGTCTAGGAGGGCTAGATCCTAGACTCCAAAGTGGTTTTGTGGTTACCTCTATCAACGTCTTCCTCAACCTAAGAAATTATAGAGTGATAACTACAGGAAGCAATGAATTATTCAAAAATATTCACCAAGATAAAATAATAAGGGGGAACATACAAAAATTTCTGAAATGGCGTTCGATGAATTTCTACATCTGATAAAAAAAATTAGTCGGTCAACTGCTTGATCGACATACTGAATATTCTAAGGGAATATAAAAATTACCAAATACCTATTAAAAGTTTGTTCCGGTTGTCTCAAGAAATACATACAAATGACTTCGACCCACAAGTCGAACTACAAATCGATGGACACATGATCAAGGAAGTCATAGTCTATTTTGGATCTCAAGGAAACATACTCTCAAGGGAAACATGGAATCAACTGAGAAAACCAGTTCTACAATCAACCATGAATTTCCTGAAGTTACTAGATCAAAGGTTAATTGAACCAATAAATACCCTTGAAATCGCAATAACATCCATAATAGGAATACCGACAAGAGTCAATATTAAGGTAATCAACTTGGTAGAAGAAATCCCTTCATATCCCACATTAGTTGGTATGCCTTAAGTAAGAAAGATGTGAGCTACAATTTCCCTTGAAATAGATAGGATCAAATTGAAAGGGAGCAGAAGAAAATTATAATCGTACTAGATCTGAAGGAAGGAAAGCCTTTGGGGTAAAGTCATGAATCTGGGTAACACTTTCGTGACAATCGGGTCTTCCAAATTTTGAGCGGCAATTTTTTGGCCGAACAAATGTTGTTTTTTAATGGTGCCCTCGAAATTCGTGTAAAATGTTTTTTGGATGAATTAATTTCTCGTGGTAAGCATATTTTTGCCGAAAGACTTTTCGGCTGAAACTTTTATTTTTAACGGATTTCGTTAAAAACTAGGTTTTCGCTGAAATAAAATTTTGGCCGAAAACTTGAAAATGGGACTGTTTGTAGGAAACTGCAAATTTTATCCATCTTACTTCATATTTGGAGGTAGTGGACTCCTACAAATACTCAGAATTTAGTTTGAGAATTGATACTAACATTTTTAAAATTGAATCTACTTTCATTAGGTATAATTTGTTTTCATTTTCATTGCTTTTATCTAATTTTATTTAATTTTATAAAAAAATCACTGCATAATATTTTTAGGTGAGATTATGATTCGGTCAAATGAAAAATCCATATCTCTAAAAATACACAACAGAAAATTATGGAAAATTTATATTCATAATTTTTAAATTGTTTTCTTCAAAAGGGTATTTTTAGATTTTACTTTTAAGTAAAAATTAAGATAGATACAAGGTGTAGAAAAACACGTGTTTAAAATCTGCAACATTTTCATCTTGGTCAACTTAAAAAAATTCTAGAAATTATAATATTCATACGTTAGATTCAAAATTATAGTCATAATAAAATAGAGTCTCTGTAGATTGTTTTAGTATATTTCATTTCTTAAAAACATAAGTTTAATAATAGATACATTGTTGTAGAAAACAATAACTCATTATCATTCCTTTCATGTTTAAGGAACATACTGTTAAACAATTGTCAAATTGACATATCAAATCTTGATAATAAAAAAAACTGAAAAATAGTCATTAGAAATATAACAAAATTATTCACAAGTTTTGTTTTTACTGTAAAGTGAAATTCTAAATAAAAAAAATATTTTTGTATGCCAGAAGTTGAAGAACTTGTGAAAATACAGTTTTTTTGGTCATAAAACAAGCAAAAGTGTTACCCATCTTCATGATTTTACCCTTTGGTCAAGAGATGGGACGAAGATCAAGAGGTTCAATGACTATATAAAATAAGTAATGATCAAAGAGACAATATTGAGCTAAACAACAAAGGATAAATACTAGTCAGGTCTCCCTTATCAATAGGACAAATTCATATACAAAATTGTATAACTAGCAAATGGATAATTATGAAGCCTAAGTAAAAGAATGTTGGTAGATAGAAGCCATACCAATAATAATATCCAAATCATTCTTTTGAGTATAAGTTGTATCCATTTTGGTAGAAAGAAATATAAAGAAAACACTAACACTTATTCTAACTCATACAAATGCAAGGAAACCCCCATGATTTAGTTAAAGAAACTCTCCATTGGTGCATGTCGACGAAGTGTCCAAGTCGGTCAGAGAAAAAGGGATAATTCAAAGTCTAGTCAATTTTTTCATGGGTCAAGCAACCTGATGGTGGGAAACACATCCACCTCAACTACATACATGGAACACTGCCACTTTATACTTTGTTGAAATATTTAGGGGAAGCAAATTATGACAAACCTAGACATCCTGACTTTCAAACCAAGGTTTGACCCAATAGCTCACATTCAACAATAGGATATCGGGATGAACACATTTGGCCACACATGTTTCTGAATACATTATCTGACATACCACATAAATGGTATAATATCAAAGAAGTGTCTGGAAATACATTTGAGTGGGACATAATCAAAAGTAACATTTTTAAAGACTTTGAATTCAAATCAAAGGAGGCACATTTGCAAGAAGAAATAAAAGAAATCAAAATACTTTCAGAAAAATCAAGTCCTAAGAAGAAAAAGGGAAAACACAAACCAAAAGAAAAGATAAGTAATATTAAGAAAAATAATGCAACTAATAAGTTAGTTACTATAATTAGGTACATATTCAAAAAGTACAAGATATAAAATCAATGTGAAACATCAAAGCATTCAATTGTGCAAAAATGAGAAGAGAAAAAAGCCTCTAATAAAAAAAAAAAAATGAACTGCAGAAATCAAGAGAAAACCAAGTACCTAATCAAGATCCGTTCCATTTATAAACAAGTGAACTGGTCGATCCAGGAAATACCAACCCAACATCCGGTCTAACAAAAAACTTATAAGTGCTAGTCTCAAACGACAACCAACAAGGAAGCATATCAACTATGCAAACTTATAATCGATAATCTGTTGGAGTTACTTCACACACCCCTAGGATTTATTTTTCCTAAGGTTTTTCCTTGTTTATTAGTCATAATTAGTCATTATACATTCTCCTATATTTTAGGAGAGAATATTCCACCTGGAGAATATTCTCTTTTAGTTGACACTTCAGTTTGACTAGTTGAGTTGATTTTAGATGTTGCATTGGTTTTTTCACCATGAAACATTGGGATCATCACCATGATAATTCTACTTTGCATTGGAATCATCACCAAATTGGTGCATTATCTTTGATTCCCTAAGTTAACTCCTCACTACTATTTGTTCAATCAATTAACTAAAGACTACTTGACTAGTTAACTCAACTAGGTGGTAGTTCACTCTCGTAATGGCTTGAGAGACTAGAACAGGTGGCATTTCACTCCCTTAACTACTGGTGTGTGTCCATATCACTCTATACCACCAGTATGGTGCATTGGTTCACCTCCAATGCGCATTCATTGAGTTATACAGAGTATATCATGTGTAAATTAATCATTATTCATAATAGTTAATGAGAATTCTTTCATTCATTCTCTCCTTCTTCTTCTTTCTCCAATTCTCTCTGAAAATGTGTGTATTAATGTTTATATAGATATACTTTGTGCAGGTTCAACATAATTACATGGTATCAGAGCTGATGGACTGCTAGGAAAAAGATACACCAAAATTTTTGCAGGTACAAAAGATTGAATACAATGGAAAGATGGAATTCCAAAAAGAATTCATTCTTACACCTTACAACTATTTTGTATGGAAGGAGAAAATAGCCATACATATTTGATCCATAGGGTTGTAAAGGTTAACCATGAATATAGATACAGATCCAAAATCATCCATAGAAAAATCCAAGTACTTAAATCGCATGGATGAGGCACCCAGAACAATTTGCAGTCTTATTTCTATCGATCTCCTTTTTCATATATCTTCCTGTAAGACTCCTAATGAATCCTGGAAGATATTGGAAGGGATGTTTGGAAAATAGGATGAGATGAGGGGACACATGATGGAGGTTTAAGTGATTACATTGGATCCAAAAAGCTTCGAGAATATACAATATTTCTTTACAAAATTCAAGGATTTACTGTCGCAACTCAAAGCTTGTGGGGTTGAAAAATCGAAGGAGGAGAAACAAATGGTTCTCAACATTCTCTCCAAGATTAGTCCTGAATTATCTGTATTCATATCCACATTCCATACTGTCATATTCTCCTCTAGAGCCACCTGGAAGATGCCTTCTCTCAAGGACTTTATCGAATCCCTAACACAAGAGAAAACCAAGTTCATCAACATGGGCACAATCAAAGGCCCAAGGGCACATGCACTCACTATGCATAATGGAAATATCAGAAATATAAATATCAGAAATATAAATATAAATATAAGAGGAAAGCTCATGCACATTTGAAAAAGGAAGGGTACACAAAGCCCTTCACCGATGCCTCCTGATCCAAAGGAGAAAAGGGAAGAAGAGGAGAGAAATGCACGTACTGCCACAAAGGATTCCATTTAGAATCCGCATGCATGAAAATATATATATATATGATGTCTCAAATACTTCAGAAAAACAACCTTGGAGGTCGCATCCCCGAGGGTGCAAAGAAGAAAAAGCTAGAAGATCTGAATTCCAAGAAAGGCAATTCTAGCCATGCCTTGATTTCCATCAACTCCTCTCTCATTTCTTGGATCGTTGATTCAGGAGCATCACTTCACATGGATGCATCAAAATAAATCTATTCTTCTTTGGATGCATGAAAAGTTCCTCTTATTCTGATGGGGGACAACTCTTCTATCGAATTCACTAACAAAGGAAGGATTGAACTCATCAACGGAAGTATCGAGAATGTGTTGCATGTTCCCAAGATTTTTGTCAAACTTCTCTCCCTGGATCAGATGACGAATTCCAACACAAGAAATAAAGTCATATTAACACCAATTTTTTTTGGACACCTATGACATGCAAACCAACTCCAGGGTTACTACCAGTGAGGTAAATCATCTGTCTAGATCGTATACATTTTCTGAATTCATTGAACCTGATTCTTCTTTACTGCTTACTCATGCTGATGAAAGTAGTAGGATATGGCATGAAAGGTTTGGACATTTGAATTTTATATACATGCAACAACTTAGAAAGAAAAAATTAGTTGATGGTCTACCAGACATCCATTTCTCCAAGGGAGTATGTGAGGGATGTGTTCTTGGAAAAAACCCTCAAGAGAAATTTGACAAAGGAAAGTCTCAGTGAGACTCCACGCCTTTATATCTGATCCACAGTGACCTTATGGGTCCTTTTACGCATCCATACATCATCAATGCAAGGTTTTTTCTCATTTTTGTTGATGATTTCTTGCATTTTACTTGGATCTACTTTCTCAGGCAAAAATCTGAGGTCTTTCAACACCTCAAACACTTCAAATCATTGGTTGAGACAAAGTCTGAAAAGAAGATCAAAGTACTCTGAACTGATAATGGGGGAGACTATGTGAATCATGAGATCCACAATCTTTTCCATGAGGTAGGGATTCAGTTGCATCATACAGTTCCCTATGCTCCGCAGCAAAATGAAGTTGCTGAGTGAAAAAACAGATCTCTAAAGGAGATGGCATCTTGCATGCTCCATGCAAAGTCACTACCATAGAGACTATGGGCCAAAGAACTTAACTATGAAACATACATCCTAAACAGATCTCCCCATATATCTTTCAAGGATAAGACCCCCTACGAGGCTTGGAGCGGCCTCAAATCGGAAGTGACCCACTTTCACATTTTTGGTTCACATGCATGCGCCAAGATTCCCTCTGAAAAGAGGAAGGCACTTGATCCATAGAGCACTGAGTGAATTTTTGTTGGATACCCTGATGATGTGAAGGGGTATTGGCATATTGATCTTTCCTTGGACTGGATCATTGTTGAGCGTAGTTTCCAATTCAAGGAAAGTGTCTCGCATGTACCTGAATAGTCGCATGCAGACACCTTCACTCTTCCACCTGTCCAAGATGATGAGCATGCACATGTTGACTCTTCTTCAGATGGGAATTATGATTCATAGGACTCAAATGATTCAGATTGAGATTCAAGGTTAGTATAGTCAGATGTAGAGTCTGATCATCTAGATGTAGTTGTAGAGCCAGAGTAGAAGCCTAAGTGGGCACAGACTACTCTTCAGTATGAAAGGGATCTCGTCGGTGATCTAGCCAATACAATGAGGACTTGATATGATTTTGAGGAGAATCCTATTGCACTCACTGCCACTGAAACATTTCCCTCAAGGCATATTTTCTTGGTTCAGTCTTCAGATCCACAGTCTTATGGCAAGGATTCTAGAAATCCCTTTTGGGAATCCTCCATGTAGGAGGCGTACAACTCCCTCCTCGTGAACCAGACTTAGGATCTGGTTCCCCTTCCTTCTAGGAGGAAACTTGTCAGATGTAGATGGATCTATAGGACCAAGAGCGCAGTGGATGGATAGATCAACAAATACAAAGTTAGGCTTGTTGCCAAAGGATTTCAGTAGGTTCATTGTATTGACTATGATGAGACCTTCACTCTAGTAGTGAATATGGATTCCATACAATTGGCACTTGCCATTACAGAAACCAAGGGATGGGAAGTCCATTAGATGGACATGAAAAATGCATTTCTTCATGGTGATCTCTCTGAGGAGATCTACATGGAGCAGCCCCGGAGATTTATGAAGGAATCATCTTTGGCCTGTCGACTGAAGAAGTCACTTTATGGCCTCAAGAAGGCTTGGAGGGCATGGTATGCCAAGATGGACTCATACCTATTGTCACAGAACTTTTTACATTGTAAATCAGACCCGAATGTCTACATGCTCAAGACAGATGATTCAATTCTACTTTTAGTTATGTATGTTGATTATTTTTTGATCACTGATAGCTCGACTTTAGCGATTTTTGCAGTCAAGAGGATTCTACATGACAATTTTTTTTATGACGGACATGGGTCCGCTACACTTCTTCCTTGGACTCAAGATCATTTAGGATGCATCAGGCATCAAACTTTCTCAGGCCAAGTATGCATGAGATATCCTTGAGAGATTTCACATAATAGACTGCAAGTCTTCTCTGACTCCTTTCCTATCAGGAGTCAAAATTGAGGATGGCATGGATACTCCACTGGTTGAAAACACACTGTATAGATAGCTAGTGGGGATATTGTTTTATCTCACACACTTTGGACTAGACCTCTCATATGCATCTGGTGCGATTTAGAAGTTCATGCAAGAGCTACATGAGGTACATTGGAAGGATACAAAGTGTAGCCTTTGATACGTATAGGTCACCATCACCTTTGGGATTCATTATGCAACAAACTCTACATTATATCTCATCGGGTTTACTGATTCCAACTGGGTTGGCGATAACATTGATCACAATTCCACATATGGTTACTCACTCAGTATTGTTTCCGAGCCTAATATTTGTTGGTCAAGCAAGAAGTAAGCTACCATTTCTCTATCTTCAGCCGAGGAAGAGTACATAGGGGTAGTTAACATAACCATTCAGGCTATGTGGCTACAAAATTTTCTCACTGAGTTGGGCATTTAGTTTCATCAGTTGATCATCATCTGGTGTGAAAACCAGAGCACTATGAAGTTCTCCAGAGATCTAGTTCAGAGGAAGCAGACAAAGAACATCGAGATCCACATGCACTACATCTAGGAATTAGTACACGAGGGGATCATTGAATTACAATTCTATCCTTCAACAGAACAAACGACAAACATCTTCACCAAGACCTACATTGAGCATAAATTCCATTCTCTGTGAAGTCGTCTTGGAGTGAAGGACACAGTTGCCTAACAAATGTAGTTCTTCTTTTTACATACATTGTACCTTGAGGGGGCTTTTTTTCCCATGATTTTTTCCCTATTTCCTCACTTTATTTTCAGTGTATCTTTTGTATTTGGGTACCTAACATGGCCTCATTACTAAGACCCATTCTTTATTTTCACCATAGTGATGTTAAAGGGGTGTGTTGGAGTTACTTCAAACACACCTAGGATTTCTTTTTCCTAAGGTTTTTCCTTGTTTATTAGTCATAATTAGTCATTATCTACTCTCCTATATTTTAAGAGAGAATATTCCACCTAGAGAATATTCTCTTTCAGTTGACACTTCAGGTTGACTAGTTGAGTTGAGTTTAGATGTTGCATTGGTTTTATTACCATGAAACATTAGGATCATAACCATGATAGTTCGAAATTGCATTGGGATCATCACCAAAATGACACATTAGCTTTGATTCCTTGAGTTAACTCCTCACTACTCTCTGTTCAGTTAGTTAACTGAAGACTAGTTGACTAGTTAACTCAACTAGGTGGCAGTTCACTCCCATAACTGCCTGAGAGACTAGACTAGGTGGAAGTTAACTCATGTAATTGTTGGTGTGTGTCCATTTCACTCTATACCATCACTATGGTGTATTGGTTCACCTCCAGTGCACATTCATTGAGTTATAAAGAGTATATCATGTGTAAATTCTTCATTATTCATAACGGTTAATGATAATTCTTTCATTCTTTCTCTCCTTCTTCTTCTTTATCCAATTGTCTCTGCAAATGTGTGTATTATTGTTTAGCTAGATCTATTCTGTGTAGGTTCAACACATTTACATAATACAAGTAACCAAGAACTCTCCAAGAAATAAACATATGTCTTTAAACGACCAAGTCTTAGTTGAATTGAAAACAAAGAAGAAACCAACACAATCGAATATCATGAGCAAAATACTTCAACCAATTGGAAGAGCTGACTCGACCATGGAAATTAACTCAAAAATGAACAAATCAATCATATAAGCTAAGAAAGTGAAGTCAACTCAACCAATTTCAAGTTCAAGTGAGAAGTTCCCAAGAAAACATGAACATTCTCAATATCACATACGCGTTCCTAAGAAACGTGTCTTTAGGAACGCATGCACATTCCTAAAAAAAATTGAAATGAAAATAACACAAATATGCTTTAGGAACTTCTGCATTCCTAAAAAATGCACAAATTATTAATAACAAGAACACTCACATGTTCCTATTGACATGAAATATCTCTCTCTATCACCCCTCTCCACCCAAACTCTCTCTCTCTCTCTCTC
>JASDQU010736610.1:154619-183779 GCA_032191745.1 Picea mariana
CCTCTCCTTTCATCCTTCTATACCTCTCTCTCTCTCTCTCTATATATATATATATATATCCCTCTCTCATATCCCCCCCCGCCTCTCTCTATATATATATGATATATCTCTCTCTCTCCCTCTCCACTATCTATCCCTCTCTCCCTTTCTCCCTCTATATCTCTGCCCCTCACTCTCTCGTTCTTTATATGACCCTCTCTTGAAAGAGAGAGATTGAAATATGGGGAGAGAGTGTGATATGGAGTGTGTTAGCACCAAAAATCACCTCTGGATTGTGTCATAGGTAAGTCAGGTACCCATTAGTTTGTATGTCATAGTAAATAGTTTAAAGGGTGATCTAATAGATGCAACCTCAAGATTATATCACTTTAACTCAGAATCCTGGACCATGCAATGCATAGTTAAGTGAGGTCTTGATCTAACTTCAGTCAGTAAGTTGCAGTAAAAGGGTGAGTAGGGGGAAGAACTGGTGAGAAGATGTAAAGGCCTACTATGGACATATGATCTTCCAACAGCCTAAGGAAGGAAAACTTCAATAACATGATCCTCTTTGATCCAAAGATTCAGACACTAAGATATGTCTAAACGAAACAATTACAACATTAAGATGATCAAACCTACATCACAATGCTACTGTAAAAGCTCAAATGGATCCTCCATGCCCGATCTACTCAGTATAAGAGGGGAAAAGATAATATAGGAAACTGATTGAAACTGGTGAAAATATTGTAGTGATCAATCCTACATCACAACAACATCACAACCCTTGACTGGATCCTCCAATTCTAAGTTTCTTAACACAATGTTTATAGAGAGATGGAAAGAAGTTGACTTTCATTAAACAAGAAGTCTCAAATACATGTACGTAACTAGAGAACTAGAGGCCTCGTTAAAAATTTACAAGAGGGAGCGTAGCTCTACCATCGACACTAACAAAATATCAAAATTGAGTATTTATACTCAAAGAAAAAACACAGGAACATAATCGAGAAGTTGTATTAAAGGCATTGTGTGTGCATGATTCTTGTCGAACTATGCATACAGTCTCTGATCAGATGTGAATTTCAATTAGACGCGAGCGGGTTTTAGAATGGACCTGTTGATGACCTGACTAACTGGAAGTCCTTTCCTGTTCTTTCTACTTATGGCAGAAATGACGTTCAACCACCACCAACCACCTTCATAACCGCTTCATTGGGATCATAGAAGGATCAAGTCAAATTTGCACCTGTAAGATGTGTCATCCTCAGCATTTGTCACTTGGATCTGAGATGGAAGCTTACGGGGAATCCTGACGACAGACGTGGTTTCCGACGAAGTGATTGGCGCACTCGATATGAAGTAGTGGGAGGGATATGTCCAGGTGGACAACTGTAGATGGAGAAAGAGACTAGAGTTGGGGCCACACAAACGAGGCTGAGGTGTAATGGGATGGAGGCGATGTGGAAAGAGAGGGCACATCTGGCAGGATATGAGAAGCAGATAGGTACCGTCGGAATGGTGAGTGGAATACAGGTGGAGGGAGCGAAAGTGATAAAGGAGGGTCCACTTGTCGACTCGGGATAGGACATAATAATCACATGCACATATCGGGGCTGTGAAAATCAATTTGAAACTTTCCCTCTTTTGGGCCTGATGTGTGTCTTTGGCTAAAACGTAGCACCTCAAAAAACCACAGTTGTTTTCCCTGACCCGCTCTATGATTTTTAACGACCGTGGATGTTGAGGCCCCGATACAATTGTCGATCGTCAATTTGAGGTGTGTCAATCTTGACTACCCAGTCTTGCATGCATTTTATCACATCGTGACAAAGGTCACATCGCACCTTCGACTTAGGATATAAGTCGATTTGTGTGTTGTTTTCCCACTTTCTTTCATTCCTCTTCCAAAAATGCCACTTCCAAGGGAAACACCCCTTTTACAAATGAATGTGATAAAATTAGGCTCCATGGGGGATGGCTTTATCCCTGTGAGAAGCCAAGAACCTTTCTGCAGTTTTAGTGCCTTACTGTTGGGTTGTGGAGTCTCCTGCTAGAAAATAAAAAATAAAAACAAAACAATATTTACAATGGCGGGATGTCGACTGCAGTTTCAAACAAAAAATATTTTTAGGAAGTGCCCATTTATACGGCTACTAAAAACTTCATCACTCTCCAAGTTCTCCAACCTATAAGTGTTGTTTGAAAATGCTTCATAAATCTTGAAGGGACCGATTCAACGGGATTTAAATTTACCATGTTTGCCTTTATCCTATATGGGCGCATCCGATTTAAGGACTAGATATCTATTGACGAGCGAAAATGACCGTCTGTCAATTGGAAGAACGAGTCTGGTCCGGGGTTGCCTAAATAACCCAAGCCATTTGATATAACTCATTCTGACGGGTTTAATGGCTCCATTGGCTAATCTAAAAGTCCTAGATGAAACAAATAAAAGAAATAAAAGAGTTTAAATAACTAACTAATTACTAAACACTATTTATATATTTTCATATATTCTAATGTAACTGTAGTAGTTGTATTTAAGCAGAAGATATACAAGTCTCGTTTATTTACATGATTTACAAGATGCAAGTTTTAATCGAAACTTACGAAAATCGATGTGAAAAATGATTGCTTCTAGGAAGAAGATAAAGAAAGAACATAAAAATATTTATTGTTTTTATTTTATAAATTTAAAGAATCTTGCAAAATTTTTTAATGAAACATGAACATGTTGATAATCAAAAATGAACCATACATTATAGTTTCAATGATATGTAAATGACAGAAAAATAAAAAGAACTTATCATGTCAGTGAATTAGTGAAGTGTATCCAAGCATCCACATGAGTGGTGAATATCTGACTTCCATGTCAAAGAGAGAAATTTGCAATGAACCTTATGATTGTTCTAAATAAATTCAGAACATGTATTGGTAGGTTAAGTTTTAATGACAGAAAAGGAACAAAATAATCTCATAATTATACATGATTACGGCAAGATAAATATGGAAGCAATCTATTCTTTTTATCATTCAATTTAAAACTCAAAGATAAACCCCATTATTTAAATCAAATATATAATCACAACATTTGTATTTTGATGAAGCAAATGATAGATGGTATTTATAATATAAACCTCCTACACATCACAGATAATTTAATCTAAAGATATCAGACCTGCACATGTAACAAGATAAAAAAAACATTATAAACAAAAGGCTAAAGCCAAAATGCATATATGTTTTTCTATTAAGTTTTTGGAATCACTTGTCCATTCTGTAGTCCTGGAAGATTTTTTTTGAATAATAGACTTTAAAGATTGGAAAAATTAATACATAAATAATAATAATTAACCATGTATTGATAAAAAAGGCTAATCTATTTAAGTCAATGCATAATCAATGATTCAAATAATATGAAGATATTATAATGAAAATAAAACCATTTTACTCACAGGACAAAATCCATTAAGAAACCTTGAATTCCATATTCTTGTTTGAAAATACTCGTCCATTCTCCCAAAAATTCCAGCCAACCATTACTCCATTTGAAAGGAAATAAAAAGTTTACAAAAAATATAATATACAAAAGAGAAAGGATAAAAATCCTCCTCTCCAATTCTTGCATCTCTTTAGCTCTGAACTTTCTCATATATTTATACAATGAATGAACAGTCTGGGCGTCACTATTAATTTTCGCCGCTTGAAATTTTCCTTGTAAAAAGACATCAATATCTCTCAAATTGTGCATGTGTTTGAGAAAATCTCTATGCGGAAGGTAAATGGGTCCATTTGGGTTTTGGGTTTTCAACCGTTTCTTCAAATTCCTCACAGTTTGGCTACAAATAGTTCTACAAAATCGCCTATCTGATCTTGACGTCTTTCCAAATTTTATCTTTTGTTGCTCATAAAATTATTTGTAGCAATCCAAAATTATTTTTGGATCAATCATATTGAACATATTTGGATAATAAAATCAAGCCATGATCAGATCTGTATCAAATATTTGATAATAGAAAACATGTGAAACAAAAAGAAACCCAAATTAATAACCTAAAAATTGTGAATAAAACAAAATCTAGAAAAATAAAAAAATGAATTTAAACTAACTATAACTTATAAACATACATTGTTTATAATTTTCTTTTAAATATGATCTAGAAGCTTCAAGTTAATGGATAAAAAATATTAATTTTAGTTTTTAACAAAATCAAACAAATGATAGATAATTATTTTATTATTATTATTTTGAAATGAGATGCAAAATGAAAAAAAAATTTAATTAATTAATATCACCAAATGATTTCATGAAAATGAGAAACCAACCAAGATATTATTTGATGAAGTATTGAACCCATTATTCAAAATAGTCAATCTTTTTAATGAGCAAAAGAAAGAACACATAATCATAATTTAAACAAAAATAAACATTTGATAAAAATTAATGTTTTTGTTTAAATTGAGATTTTTATGCTCGTTTCTAACTCTCGACATATACTCTTGTAATGAATATATCATACTATAGTGAATTTATTAAGTTTGTCTCAAAGAAAGCCAAGGTATGGAACTATTTGAAGAGGTTGATTCTGTAGCTCATTATAATTATCAAGATTCTAATGGGGGCCCCTTTAAATTTTGTAAAAAAATTTAGAGGGAGTTGTTGGGGCCCAACAAATGGTGACTTACTAGGTGAAGCAGTTATCTCTGATCTGGTAAGATTTCATCTCAGGAAGAAAAGAATAAGACTGATAAAAGTATTTAAGCTCCCTAAAATAAATTCACTCTGAGACCATATAGTATTAGGATAAGCTCAATGTTATAACCAAAGAATAGAATTTTCTTTGTAGAAGATTATGACCTGAAATAATGTCTTAATCAAAGAGTCATGATGTTTATAAAATAGCTTCAATATCATCGACAGATCCACTCCTTCCAATAGGCGTCCATAGCCTCGACAAGGATGTCATTTAACCCACTCAAATGCTTTAATCCCATCCAATAGTTGTATCCACATGATGTATACTTCCATAAAAGTTAATTTAAAAACATATACCTTCTACCTCTCTACCTGACATTGCTTCATTTCTAGCAGGCCTGTTCAGTACCCCGACGAAGTTGTTTTGGTCTCATGTGTGCATTTACCTGCTGCCAGCGAGCCTGTTCAGTACCCTGATGGGTTTACACACACTTCCCACACATAATTTATTTCAACCCTCTTATGCTACTTTTAAATAGTAATACAATTGTAGATTTTTTGATGACAAAGAGAGCGGGGTGATACTGGAGATCAATTGCAATACAGGTGAATAGTTGATCATGTTATTTATTTTCTTTCAAAACTAGAAGTTTTATCATGGTTTAGAGATTTTAGATTTCATTTAAGAAATCATCTAGAGAATGGGGAAGCACTTAAAAGTGATTCCTTAAGAATATAGATGGTGTAAAAAGTTTAAAGATCATCGTAATTCTCAAAGATTTAAACCATATCTTTGGTGTAATACTCTGGCAAAGATAATTTGAGGACAAAATGAAAGTGACAATTGACTTAAAAATCAATTGTCTAAGCTATATCTTAATATCAGGACCTCTTTGAACTATTTCAATTTTCTTGAAAAACACAAGTCTTAAAATAAATGCTTCCTTCAACAATAACTCTTTGATTAGAAATATATTGATTCAAAAACACAGATAAGAAAGAAATTCATTCAAAGCAATCAAAGAAAACACACACACCCACACAACAAACTGAATCAAATTTTATTAATGGGATTCAAAATCAGAAGTACACAAAATCAAAATAGAAAAAGAAAACTTTTCAAGAAACGATTTTGGCCAAAGATAAACTGGAGATTTTGGATCCGCTAGCATCTCACTGTAAAATAAAGGAAGAAATAAATCATATTAAATATCATGTGCGAGCAAGTTATTTTCTTAACATAGTGATGCATGAAATGCTACATTGACCAAGCATTATTATTCAAAAATAAAAGAGACTAAAATAAAATAGAAAAATCCTTATTAAGATGAGTACAGTCTTACTCGTGGCACCTTGGGTCAGGGTTGAATTGATAGTTCAAATTTACTTATCTCTTTACTTTCCATTTAAAATTTTCATGATGATACTGCATTTTTGAAAAGAAATATTCAACGAAAAGCAAAGAGAACAAGATTTAAAGTGGACTTCCCTGACAACATTCATATTATGGTTCTCTTGATGTGCCTACTTGTGTTCATTACTGCATTATTACAAAGAGAAAAACTGAGAAATAAAACTAAAAGAAAACCTACTCATAAACCTACTCTAACTACTAAACAAATAAAAAATACTAAGTGAAGTCATGCTTCCAATGTAGCCATCGGAGTAACTCTAATCCTGCAATAGAAACAAGATCAAATATTACTAACAAGAATGTTAGTATATTGAAAAATAAAAAATATATATCATACTTACCTTTATCATCATCATTTAAAAACAAAGAAAGAATGACCTTACCATTCCCTTTAACATTCTTTTTGTATGAATCCTCCAACCATTTTGCAATTTTGTCATTATATGGGTCACAAAAATATGAAAAAATGAGATTGTGAAGCATGTGAGAGATATGGGGACCTGACATAACCATCATCCTAGACCAAAGTGCCCCATATTCTCGACAATTCTCCAAGTGTTCATCAATTTCTTCACATGGAGGATCTAAAAAAATAATGTAATTCTTACTTCCTAGATATTTAGGTAGAAACAAAGCAAGCACAACTTTGTCTTTATTATGAAGGTTTTTTAGATACGAATCTTGAAGCCATTCTAAGATCCTGTCATAAAAATTAGGATGAAAACTATGACTTTGATGAAATGGATATATCAATGGGGAACACATCATAAGAAGATTCATGAAAACAGTTAGATTATTGGTTTCAACGTTTCCTTTGATGAGATTGGTCATTTAAAAATGTGAAGCATAAAGATTAAAATTCGAACTAATCAAAGAATGAATATGCAATGTAGAATATTTGATCTCCATAAGGATGAGTGGATTTTCTTTTTCAAAAATAAATCGTGTAAAATCATCTTGCAACATGTCATTTTTCCATTCGAGTGATGAAAGTGAAAGAGCATCAAATCCGACTTGATAAGTGTAATGCTTGGAATTAGTTTCACCAAATTTTGGGATATCGAAACAATTGGATTGTGGTGGAAAAGAGTAAGATACCGTGTGTAAAGTATCAAATCCACTAGAATATAAGAAGAGATATGGATATAAAGAGTAAAATGAATCATAAATAAGCACATGAAAAGAATATCTTGAGCTATGATATTTAACAATGGTAT
Source organism: Picea mariana (assembly GCA_032191745.1). NCBI lineage: Eukaryota > Viridiplantae > Streptophyta > Pinopsida > Pinales > Pinaceae > Picea > Picea mariana. The sequence continues at coordinate 161,929 of JASDQU010736610.1, forward strand.
TCTCAAGATATTCCTCTTCATTTTCCTTCAAACTTTCACTCTGTTTTGGTGATAAATTCTTCAACATAATATGATCATCTAAATTTTCCTCTTGTATGATAGACAATTCAAAACTTTTATGAAAAACATCTGATCTTTCATGTTGATAAGGTATGATTTGTAGATGAGGGTTTAAGGTTTCTTCTTCCAATTACAGATCTACATCTCTAATCAGTTTCATTGGAATGTTAGAATGCTTCAGATCATTTTCGTCAACTAAGTGTTCTTCAATAACTAAATTTAAGTATTGATTAGAGCAAGAATTAGAAGAATATGGACAGTCACCTTCACCCAACATCAAATCTTCTTTCACAATGGTCGAGGACTTAATATGCAATGATTTAGAGAAAAAACTAGTTTGATTGTCAATAAGAACATTTTCAATAGATTCTACCTCCCTTGCTTGTTCAACATTTTCAGATGGATCCCTCTCATCCTATGAACACAATTCTTCTTGCAATTGCATGATAGTATTTGTAACTACTTCATCATTTGCGATTGAATATGATTGGATGCAAGCATCATAGAGGAGATTTAATACAAATGACATGTCATCAAGATTAAATTTACAAACAACATGATGGATTCTTGTCGAAAATCCTTTTGAAGATGAATCTCCATTGATTAGTAAAGTCTGAAATTATTCACAAAATTGATTGTAATCATAGATTTCAAAAGCATCTAAATATTCCTCTACAAATTGAAACCAATAAAAAATGTGACATGTTGGAAAGGACTCAAACCAATGTTTAATTTGACTTCTAAAAGTAAAAGTGAACAATCTGCATAAAACTTTTAAATAAAAAATGTCATGTTTGATGCATTTGCACCAAATTTTGTTAAGGTGGTCTTTAGAAAATACATCCCTCCTACCATCAAAGGTGAGTTTGGACAAGCGAGAGACTGTCTGGTTGGGAATATCAGCTAATGAGAAGTGGAAAGCATGTTCCAACACAGTGATTTGAGGAGCCATGGAAAATTAATTAAATTTGAAACAAAGACTCCTATAAGGCTAGCTTGTCAGTCAACCCTCCTTCTAGCGTCATTTGTTGATGGGCAAAAATGACCGCCTGTCAATTAGAAGAATGAGTGTGGTCCGGGGTTGTCTAAATAACCCAAGCCCTTTGGTATAACTCATTCTGACGGGTTTAATGGCTCCGTTGGCTAATATAAAAGTCCTAGAAGAAACAAATAAAATAAATAAAAGAGTTGAAATAACTAACTAATTACTAAACACTATATATATATATATATATATATATATATATATATATATATATATATATATATATATATATGTACATATGTTCTAATGCAACTGTAGTAGTTGTATTTAAGCAGAAGATATACAAGTTTCATTTATTTACATGATTTACAAGCTGCAATTTTTAATCGAAACTTACGAAAATCGATGTGAAAAATGATTGCTTCTAGGAAGAAGATAAAGAAAGTACATAAAAGTATTTATTGTTTTTCTTTTATAAATTTAAAGAATCTTATAAAAAAAGTTAATGAAACATGAACATGTGGATAGTCAAAGCTGAACCATACATTCTAGTTTCAATGATATGTAAATGACAGAAAAATACAAAGAATCTATCATGTCAGTGAATTAGTGAAGTGTATCCAAGCATCTGCATGAGTGGTGAATATCTGACTGCCATGTCCAAGAGAGAAATCTGCAATGAACCTTATGATTGTTCTAAATAAATTTTTAACATGTATTGGCAGCTTAGGTTTTAATGACAGAAAATGAACAAAAACATAAACCCGTGATCTCATAATTTTACATGATTACGGAAAAATAAATTTGGAAGCAATCTATTCATTTTATCATTCAATTTAAAACTCAAAGATAAATCCCATTATTTAAATCGAAGATATAATCAAAGCATTTATATTTTGATTAAGCAAATAATATATGGTATTTATAATATAAACCTCTTGCACATCACAGATCATTTAATCTAAAGATATCAGACCTGCACATGTAACAAGATAAAAAAAGCATATATAACAACATTATAAACAAAAGGCTAAAGCCAAAATGCATATATGTTTTTCTATTAAGTTTTTGGAATCACTTGTCTATTCTGTAGTCCTGGAAGAAATTTTTTGGATAATAGAGTTTAAAGATTGAAAAAATTAATACATAAATGATAATAATTAACTATGTATTAATAAAAAAGACTAAAACTATTTAAATCAATGCATAATCAATTATTCAAATAGTATGAATGTATTATAATGAAAATAAAACCATTTTACTCACAGGACAAAATCCATTAAGAAACCTGGAATTCCATATTCTTCTTTGAAAATACTCGTCCATTCTCCCAAAGATTCCAGCCATCCATTACTCCATTTGAAAGGAAATCAAAAGTTTACAAAATATATAATATACAAAAGGGAAAGGATAAAAATCCTCCTCTCCAATTCTTGCATCTTTTTGGCTCTAAAATTTCTCATATATTTATACAATGAATGAACAGTCTGGGTGTCAGTATTAATTTTCGCCACCTGAAATTTGCCTCATAAAAAGACATCAATATCTCTCAAATCGTGCATTGTTTTCAGAAAATATCAACGTGGAAGGTAAATGGGTCCATTTGGGTTCTAGGTTTTCAACCGTTTCTTCAAATTCCTCACGGTTTGGCTGCAATCAGTTCTGCAAAATCGTATGTCTGATCTTGATGCCTTTCCAAATTTTATCTTTTGTTGCTCATAAAATTATTTGTAGTACTCGAAAATTATTTTTGGATCAATCATCTTGAATGTATTTGGATAATAAAATCAAGCCATGATCAGATCTATATCAAATATTTGATAATAAAAAACCTGTGAAACAAAAAGAAGCCTAAATTAATAACTTAAAAATTGTGAATAAAACAAAATCTAGAAAAATAAAAAATGAATTTAAACTAACTATAACTTATAAACAAACATTGTTTATAATTTGCTTTCAAATATGATCTAGAAGCTTCAAGTTAATGGAGAAAAAATATTAATTTTATTTTTTACAAAATCAAACAAATGATAGATAATTCTTTTATTATTATTATTTTGAAATGAGATGCAAAATGAAGAAAAAATTTAATTAATTAATATCACCAAATGATTTCATGAAAATGAGAAACCAACCAATATATTATTTGATGAAGTATTGAACCCATTATTCAGAATAGTCAAACTTGCTAACGAGCAAAAGAAAGAACACATAATCATAATTTAAACGAAAATAAACATTTGATAAAAAGTAATTTTTTTGTTTAAATTGAGATTTTTATGCACGTTTCTAACTTTTGGCATATACTCTTGTAATGAATATATCATACTATAGCGAATGTCTTAAGTTTATCTCAAAGCAAGACAAGGTATGGAACTATTTGAAGAGGTTGACTCTGTAGTTCATTATAATTATCAAGATTCTAATGGAGGCCCCTTTAAATTTTGTAAAAAATTTAGGGGGAGTTGTTGGGGCCCAACAATATCCCAGCTGGAAATCCTCTTTCCTCACCTTTTTTTCAAAGGATTTATTGATATTCTATTGACGTTCATGCACTTTGTCTAGTATCTTTTCTTTAGTTTGCTAGACTTCTAGCAGTCGCTGCACTCTCCTGATCATATCATCGAGTTGTCCTTGATAATCATGAAATAACTTTGCCATAGGAAGAGCCAGCTAAGAAAGGACAAAGGCCTCAACTCCATATACAAGATGAAAAGAAGAGGTGCCTAGAGACTTCTTTGCTATCATTCTGCCAGCCCATGAAGAAAATTTGAGCCTTGAATCCCATGTTTTCTTGTTGTCCTCTAACAGTATTTTGATAATATTTATAAGGCTCTTGTTAGAAGACTCTACTAATCCATTGCCTTGGGGGTAGTAGGGAGTAGAGTGGATTAGTGAAATTACAAACTACTCACATAACTTGATCAATGGTTCAGCCTTGAAGGATGCAGCGTTAACAATGATGATTTTGTTTGGACAACCAAACCTTACTATAATATCCTCCAAGAAACCAATGATCACCTTATGAGAAGCACTCCTTGTGGGGATAGCTTCTATCCACTTGGTGAAATAATATGTTGCAGTTAAGATCCACCTATATTGACCACTTGATGCAGGGTGAATTTCCCCAATAAAGTCTAGGCCCCACTATTGAAAGGGTCCTGAAGATACCACAGGATTCAATGCCAGAGACATGGGTTGTTGCTTTCTTGAGAATTTCTGATATTTGATACAAGCTCTAACTTTTTCACAGACATCAGTGAACAAAGTAGGCTAGAAATACCCATCCCTGAGAATTTTATAGGTCGTGGTCCTCCAGAAGTGATGTCCTCCACATAGGCTTTCATGAAAATCAAACATAAAGTTTTGGGCCTCCTATGGATCTAAACATCTTAGAAGAAATCCTAGAGGGTCTTTCCAATACAAGAACTGGTCAATAAGGCAATATCTGATAACTTTGATCTTTAAATCTATTTCCTTGCTTTTCCCCATTCCATCAGGGGGCCTTAATTCTTGCAGAAAATATATAATGTCTTTGTACTAGGTGTTTTCTACCAATGGAGGGCCATCCTGAGGACTTTTGTCATGCATATTAGCTTGTTTATCTCTTGAGCAAGTGTTGATGAAGTTAACCCCAAAATATTTAGAATTATATTCGACCAACAGTTTGGCTAAACCTTGGCCTTTAATTAGCTTGGTAGGTTTCATTTCCAGGTCAAATTCAAGGATTTTGGCAATCCACTTTCTCCTTCTCCCGTCTATGTCAGGCTGAATGAGAATGTCCTTCATGTTGGAAAATATGTAACAGACTGTGCATGGCATGAGTACATGAAGAATGTACAGAGGATTGTTAGCATATTTACAACATATTTACAGGTAGCGTATACTTGTCATTGATGGCAAGCACAATAGTGGTGATGGCTTGAGTACAACAACGATGATCAGTGGAGCAGTGATAATCGGGGAAGAGCATCAACTGTGTTCGTTAGATCTCTTTCTGAATTCCTAATGGCCATCATATCTGAATGAAGACAAGAAGAGCGCACTGAAAAGGAGGACAGATCTCAGACGTTAGATCCAAGTGCAAGACCCGACCATCATTGGATCAAGAAGAACCTACATGTTCTTTAAAGTGCAAGGAGAAGTGAGCGTAATCGCAATATGCAAAATCTTGGCGTAATATGAGTCATCAAATCAAGATCACATATGAACCATTGATCGAAGTTTCGAGGATCGCATGTTTGAAATGTCAAAGAAACAATGCAACAGGAATCCTGATTTCTCAATATGAAAAATCCCAGCGTAATCTGAGCCATCAAATGAAGATAACATCTGAACCATTGATCAGAGTTTCGAGGATAGCGTGTTGTAAATGTCAAAGAAACAATGCAACAGGAATCCCGATTTCTCGATATGAAAAATACCGGCGTAATCTGAGCCGTCAAATGAAGATCACATCTGAACCATTGATCGGAGTTTCGAGGATTGTGTTTTTGAAATGTCAAAGAAACAATGCAACAGGAATCTTGATTTCTTGATATGAAAAATCCCGGCATAATCTGAGTCGTCAAATGAAGATCACATATGAACCGTTGATCGGAGTTTCGAAGATTGTGTGTTGGAAATGTCAAAGAAACAATGCAACAAGAATCCCAATTTCTCGATATGAAAAATCACATCTGAACCGTCGACCCGACTCACATCAGCACACCACGTCAGCTAGGAACATGTGGCACAACCAGGTAATGACAAGTGTCAGACTGATTCAACATTTCAAGCAAATGTAAGTCACGAGTCAGAGTGACATGTGGCAGTATTCAACACGTGTCAATCCACGTGTGACGTCAGCAGATGGACACCTTGTCGGAGTTTCGGGGATCGAGAGTTAGAGATGTCAAAGTTTTTTAACATCAGGAATCCCGATTTCGCAATATGTGAAATCACGACTTAACCGCAGCCATTGAATAGAGATGTGATCTGGACTATTGATCCGACTTCTTTACGAAGTGTCGAGGATCAAGAATTTGAAGTGACAAAAACACCAAACGTCCAGAGTGTCGAAATCGCGATGAGTGAAATATCGACTTAATCTGAACCGTCAGATCTAAATATGATCTGGATCGTTGATCCAACTACTTTATAGAATTTTGTTGATCAGGATTTGTAAGTGACAAGAACATTGAACATAAGGAATGCCAAAATGCTGAAATCCGATGTAAAGAAAACATTAATAAAGTTCATCCAACGGTGCAGATAAACTTGAATGTGATCGGAGGGTTACTATTCCCTCTCACAGTTAACTCCTCAGTTACGAAACTGTTAAAAGAAACGGACTCATGATTGAGAATCAGTTAGCATTTCAGTTTCTAGGATAGTTGTCCTTGTTTTTCCTAAGGAAATGTGAAGTGGAACCGTCAGGGAAGTTTGTATAAAAGAAATGAGATAGAATGTGAATCGTTGGTTGTTCTGTATGAAAAAGAATGAAACCGTAAGAAAAGGAATATGAGAGAATGCACAGGAGAAGATTGAGCATATGTGCAGTATGATATGAAACACAAAGTAGAATAACAAAACAAGTTAGAGAAGAGAAGAATGAGAGAACGAGTTGATGCAGAGAATACCCGCTGAACAGACAGAGGAAAAGAAGAACGACAAAACAGTTTGTAGAAGACCAGATTTTCAGAACAAAGAAAGATTGGTATGAATTGTTTTACCTGTGTATTTGGCTGTTTATTTGTTTATTAACATTCTAGGGAGGTTGGGAGGTGCTCGGGAGGACTGTTGTCCTCAGATTTTCAAGTGGGAGCTTGAACACAGGAAGTTGTAGCTTTCATCTGGTTGCAGCCAGAGAAAACAGGGTGGCAGGGTGGTACAAGGGAGAACAAGTGTTCTCTGTTATACAGGTTGGAGCCTGTGTAACAGGAAGTTGGTGCTTCCATCCAGTTGGTGCTGGAACATTCAAGAAGTTGGTGCTTCCATCTAGTTGGTGCTGGAATATTCAGGGACTTGGTGCTTCCTTCTAGTGGGTGCTAGAGAAACTAGAGAGTTGGTGCTCTCAAACAAGTTGCAGCTTGTAAAATAGAGGTAGCAGCCTCACATTGAGTTGGTGCTCAATTAAAGATGATATACAAAACTTAAAAGACTTCCTATCATTTCGAAGAAGAAGAGGTTCTCTCCCTTTATGGGTTTCCTTGTGAAAATATGTCTCTGTGTATACCTTGTGTGTGACTGATGCTTTTTACTTTTACTTTCCATATGCTATATAATGTTGATGATCACTTGAAGAAAGATTAAGAATTTTTTAATAGACTAAAAATTGTTTAAGCCCAAAGACAACTGATTCACCCCGCCCTCTCAGTTGTATTAATAATTTCAACAATTGGTATCAGAGCCGGTTCCTTTTATTCAAAGGTAGATCTGTAAGCATAAACTTATTAACAGTTATGAAGGAAATGAGAAAGTAAAAGATGCCAAACTCCAACAAACATACATATTGAAATTTGAACAACTAAAGATGAATGAAGATGAAACAATTAACAAGTACTTTTTAAGAGTTGAAGAACTTGTAAATTCCATGAAGGGTCTTGGTGAGGAGTTTGATGATTCACTCTTAGTTCAAAAGATTTTAAGATCTCTGTCTGATAAATTTAATCCAAAAGTCTCTACAATAGAAGAATTGAATGATCTTAAAACTCTGTCCATTGATCAACTTCTAGGAACTCTGACTGCATATGAAATGAGAATTAACAAAGACAAATCCAGTTCTAGAGAAGCATCTTTTAAAGCAAACAAGAATACTGATTCAGAATTAGATGATATTGAGAAAAAAATTGTGAGAAGGTTAAAGAAAGGATCAGGAAAATATTAAGGGAAGTTGCCCTTCAAATGCTTTAACTGTGGTAAGATAGGTCATTTTGCATCTAAGTGTCCCCATCAGAAAAAGGACCAAAAATCTGATGATGAAAAGAAGTACAAATACAAGAAATATAATAAGAAGAAAAGTTTGGTTGCAAATAATGACAATTCCTCAAAAGACACCGATAATGACTCATCCTGTGAAGATAAGGCAAATGACTTCATGCTTATGGCCAAGGAGGATTATGATAATAAAAGCACAGGCAGTGATGAGAATGATGAATAAGTTGTGGTTGATTTGGAAGGAGAACTAACCAGTGCATTGGAAGAAATCGATAGACTCAGAACCAAGAACAGAAAACAAAAACAATTGTTGACACAGTTCGAGAAAGAGAACAAAAAAGTTGATGAAGACTTTGCTCTGCTGAAGGTGGAATTAGAAGAGGCAAAGGAAATAGAATACATACTAAAACAACAATTATCAGAGAAGAAAGTCAGGTGTGAAGCCTTAGAAGAAGAGATAGTAAAAACTAGAAAAGAAATGGAGAAATTTAAGGGACTGTATCATCAAAATCTGCCAAGTATTAAAGTCTCAGAAGAATTAACCTCCATTCTAAATCAACAAAGAAATTCAAAGTTGAAAGATGGATTGGGATATGAAGAAGGGTCAAGTAGTGATCATCCAACTAATACATAATCTATCAAGTTTTTCAAATCCTCAAACATTGGCAACAATCACTCTGCAGAAAAAAAGAAGGAAAATCAACCACCAAGAAGAAATGAAAGAAAAAACCACAAACCTGAATTTATAGACCAGAAAGATTATTGGCATGATAGAAGTTGACCTCCTCAAAGAAGACATATTTTTTCAAGGTACAATTTTTTTTTCTATGGTTACTGTTTTCTCTATTCTAATTTTGGTCACAAAGCTATAAACTGCTCTTTAAGATTTACATATGAACAATCAAGATATACAATGAATAACTATCTTCCACAACAAAGATTGAGACAGCCAAGCAACAAACAATCACAGATTATAAATCATGTGATGACTGGGAGAAGGACACAGGTGAAACTCAACAACAGATATGAGCATAACAATCATTATGATCCATTATTCAATGAACCAGAATGTTACAACTGTCATAATTATGGTCATAAATCTGGAGACTGTCGCTTAAGGAAATACAATTCAGATTTGATCTCCACTTCTGAAAATGTCAAAGTCTGGAAGAAGAAAGTAGATGACAAGTGTGGACTAGTGCTATCAGCCCAAAATAAAAAGAATCCCTGGTATATTGACAGTGGATGCTCCAAACACATGACTGGAGACAGAAGTAAGTTTCTAACTCTAAGTGATAGCAAATCAGGGAATGTAGCTTTTGGAAATGATGCACCTGGAAAGATAAAAGGTAAAGGAATTGTATATTTGTGTAACGGAAAAAGAAAATCTCAAGATGTGTTGCTTGTAGAAGATTTGAAACATAATTTGCTTATTGCAAGTCAAGTCTATGACCGAGGGTGTGAAGTTGTTTTTACCTCTAAAGACTGTAAAATAAAAACTGTGGATTCAGGTCAGCTAGTTGCAAAAGGTACAAGAACATAAAACAATCTCTATGTTTTAAAATAAGAAGAAGAAGAATGCAACTTAAGAAAATATGATGAAAGTTGGCTGTGGCATAGGAGACTTGGTCACCTAAATTTTGATCACATAATCAAACTCAAAAAAAATGGGGCAGTAAAACATCTTCCGAAGATATCAAATCCATATGACTCTGTTTGTAAACCTTGTCAGATAGGAAAGCTTACTCGCACTCAGTTCAAATCTAAAAACTTTTCCTCAACAGAAAAACCTCTTTAGTTAGTACATATGGATCTATTTGGTCCATCAAGGAAAGAAGGTACAGGAAAAGAAAATTACTTTATGTTGATTATTGATGACTATTCTAGACTAACTTGGGTTGCCTTTTTGAAAGAAAAATCTGAAGCATTTGAATAATTCAAGGTATTTAAGGCTCTGACTGAGAACCAAACAGGAAAAAGATTAAAGGCAATAAGGTCTGATAGAGGAGGAGAGTTCAGTTCAGGAAACTTCAAAGAGTTCTGTGATAAGCATGGGATCAAAAGAGAGTACACAATTTCAAGGACTCCAGAGCAAAATGGAGTTGTTTAGAGACAGAATAGGTCAGTACAACAAATGGAAAGATCAATGATGAATGAAAGGAACATACCTCAGTCATATTGGGTGGAAGAAATTCATACAGTTGTTCATATCCTTAACAAAGCTCATCTCAGACCACACAGTGACAAAACTCCTTATGAACTTTGGTTTGGTAGACCTGCTTCAATCAAGCATTTTAAAGTTTTTGGAAGTAAATGTTATATCAAGAACAATGATGAAAATTTTGGCAAATATGATGACAGGGCTGATGAAGGTATCTTCTTGGGTTATGCTACAAATAGTAAAGGATACAGAAGTTACAATAAGAGACTGCACAAACTAGTTGATTGTATAGATATAAAAGTTGATGAAGAAATCCTAGTCAGAAATGTAAGCAGTGCTGAACCAATAAAAAAAGATACAGTTGAAGCTGAAGATGAACAGGTCCAAGGATCAGAAAGAGAAGATTCTGGATTAGATGAAGATACAAATATTCAAACTAACACAAATCAGAAAAAAGAAGCAAAATCACCGCTCAGAATTATTAGAAAGAATCATTTTGAAAATTAGATAATTAGAGATATAAATGAAGGAGTTCAAACAAGAAGGAAATTGATTAAAGACTCAGAACAATCTCATGTTGCCTTTTTATCTATGGTTGAACCTAAAATTTTTGAGGAAGCTAGTCAGGAAGATAATTGGATTAGAGCAATGAATGAAGATCTTGATCAAATTGAGAAGAACAATACTTGGGAACTTGTTCCTAGACCTGAAGATAAGAATGTAATAGATTCCAAATGGGTGTTCAAGAATAAAATGAATGAAAAAGGACAAGTTGTTAGAAATAAAGCCAGATTGGTTTGTAAGGGATATGCACAAGTTGAAGGTCAGGACTTTGATGAAACTTTTGCACCAGTGGCAAGATTGGAAGCTATCANAGAAATAAAGCCAGATTGGTTTGTAAGGGATATGCACAAGTTGAAGGTCAGGACTTTGATGAAACTTTTGTACCAGTGGCAAGATTGGAAGCTATCAAAATGTTTCTTTCTTATTCTTGTCATAAGAACTTCAAAGTCTATCAGACGGATGTTAAGTCAGCGTTTCTTAATGGATATCTAGAGGAAAAAGTATATATTGAGCAACCTGAAGGATTCTCATTGACAGATAATCCTAATTATGTCTGTAATCTGAAGAAGGCATTATATGGACTAAAACAAGCACCACGAGCTTGGTATTATAGACTGGACAAATTTCTACAAGAAAAAGGGTTCAAGAAAAGTATTGTTGACAATAACCTTTACATTAAGTCTGAAGGTGATAATTTACTAGTTGTTTTGGTTTATGTAAATGATATTATTTTTGGTTGTACTAACGAATCATCTGTCCAGTGGTTTGCTAATTCTATACAAACAGAATTTGAAATTTCCATGATAGGAGAACTGCCATACTTTCTTGGCCTACAAGTAAAACAAAGCTCTGAAGGAATTTTTATTTCTCAAGAAAAATATTTGAGAGAGATGCTGAAGAAATTTCATATGGAAGATTCCTCTACAGTCATCACACCTATGGTGGTTGGTTGCAAGCTGAGTAAAGATGATATCTCCCAGGATGTGGATCAAAGTACATATCGCTCAATGATAGGCATTCTTCTGTACATCACAGCATCCTGTCCTGATATAATGCAAGATGTTGGAATGGTAGGTCGTTTTCAGTATGCCCCTAAACAAAGTCATTTGGTAGCCATCAAAAGGATATTTAAATATTTGAAGGGAAAAATGACTTATGGTCTGTGGTATCCTATAAATTAGAATTTCCAGTTAACTGCTTATTCAGATGCAGACTGGGAAAACTGTGTTGATGAGAGAAAAAGCACCAGTGGAGGAGTGTTTTTTATGGGTGACTCATTAGTTGCATGGCTTAGTAAAAAGCAAGGATCCATTTCATTATCCACTACAGAGGCAAAATACATTGCTATTGCTACTTGCTGCACACAAATTTTATGGATGATACAAACTCTTGCAGATTTGAAGATAAATTACACTAATCCTATTCCAATTCATTGTGATAACACAAGTGCCATTAGTGTCTCCAAGAATCATGTTCTTCATTCCAAGACTAAGCATATTCCAATCAAGTACCATTTTCTCAGAGAACAAGTTACAAACAGAATTGTTCAACTAAATTATATACCTTCTACAGAACAAATTGTTGATATCTTTAGTAAACCATTAGCAGCAACCCCTTTTGGATATCTTCGTCAAAAGTTGGGGGTTATAATCACTTGTGTCTAATATATTCACCTGGTCAGGGGGAGTACTTATTGAATATCTAATGTATTTCCAAGATGCTTATAGTAGACAGGGGGAGTATGTTTTGCAACAGATCATAGGAAAAATATCTCTTCTTTGACGTTGATGTCAAAGGGGGAGAAAAGAGTCCGGTAGGAGAGTCGAGTCCGAATGCATGCGGGTGCCTGTATTTCCATCAATACCAAAGGGGGAGATTGTTGGAAAATATGTAACAGACAACGAATGGCATGAGTACAGGAAGAATGTACAGAGGATTGTTAGCATATTTACAGGCAGCGTATACTTGTCATTGATGGAAAGTACAGTAGTGGTGATGGCTTGAGTACAGCAGCGATGATCAGTGGAGAAGTGATAATTGGGGAAGAGCATCAACTATGTTCATTAGATCTCTTTCTGAATTTCTGATGGCCGTCAGATCTGAATGAAGACAAGAAGAGCGCACTGAAAAGGAGGATAGATCTCAGATGTTAGATCCAAGTGCAGGACCCGGCCATCATTGGATCAAGAAGAACCTACACGTTCTTTAAAGTGCAAGGAGAAGTGAGCGTAATCGCAATATGAAAAATCCTGGCATAATCTGAGCCGTCAAATCAAGATCACATCTGAACCGCTGATCGAAGTTTTGAGGATCGCGTGTTTGAAATGTCAAAGAAACAATGCAATAGGAATCCCTATTTCTCGATATGAAAAATCCCGGTGTAATCTGAGCCGTCAAATGAAGTTCACATCTGAACCGTTTATCGGAGTTTCGAGGATCGCGTGTTGGAAATTTCAAAGAAACAATGCAACAGGAATCTCGATTTCTCGATATGAAAAATCTCGGCGTAATCTGAGCCGTCAAATGAAAATCACATCTGAACCGTTGATCGGAGTTTTGAGGATCGCATGTTTGAAATGTCAAAGAAACAATGCAACAGAAATCCCGATTTCTCGATATGAAAAATCCCAGCGTAATCTGAGCCGTCAAATGAAGATCACATCTGAACCATTGATCGGAGTTTCAAGGATTGCGTGTTGGAAATGTCAAAGAAACAATGCAACAGGAATCCCGATTTCTCGATATGCAAAATTCTGATGTAATCTGAGCCGTCAAATCAATATCACATCTGAACCATCGACCCGACTCACGTCAACAGACCACGTCAGCTAGGAACACGTGGCACAACCAGGTAATGACAAGTTTCAGACTGATTCAACATTTCAGGCACATGTAAGTCATGAATCAGAGTGACACGTGGCAGTATTCAACACGTGTCAATCCACGTGTGACGTCAGCAGATGGACACCTTATCGAAGTTTCAGGGATCGAGAGTTGGAGATGTCAAAGTTTTTTAACATCAGGAATCCCGATTTCACGATATGTGAAATCATGACTTAATCGCAGTCGTTGAATAGAGATGTGATCTGGACCGTTCATCCGACTTCTTTACGGAGTGTCGAGGATCGGGAATTTTAAGTGACAAAAACACCGAACGTCCAGAGTGTCGAAATCGCGATGAGTGAAATCCTGACTTAATCTGAACCGTCATATCTAAATATGATCTGGATTGTAGATCCAACTGCTTTACGGAATTTTGTGGATCGGGATTAGTAAGTGACAAGAACATTGAACATAAGGAATGCCGAAATGCTGAAATCCAATGTAAAGACAAGATTAATAAAGTTCATCCAACGGTGCGGATAAAATTGAATGTGATCGGAGGGTTACTGTTCCCTCTCACAGTTAACTCCTCAGTTACGAATCTATTAAAAGAAACGGACTCATGATTGAGAATCAGTTAGTGTTTCAGTTGCTAGGACAGTTGTCCTTGTTTTGCCTAAGGAAATGTGAAGTGGAACCGTCGGGGAAGTTTGTATAAAAGAAAATGAGACAGAATGTGAATCATTCGCTGTTCTGTATGAAAAAGAATGAAACCGTAAGAAAAGGAATAGGAGAGAATGTGCAGGAGAAGATTGAGCATATGTGAAGTATGAGATGAAACACATAGTAGAATAACAAAACAAGTTGGAGCAGAGAAGAATGAGAGAACGAGTTGATGCAGAGCATACCCGCTGAACAGACAAAGGAAAAGAAGAACAACAGAACAGTTTGTAAAAGACTAGATTTTCAGAACAAAGAAAGATTGGTATGAATTGTTTTACCTGTGTAGTTGACTGTTTATTTATTTATTAACATTCTAGGGAGGTTGGGAGGTGCTCGGGAGGATTTTTGTCCTCAGAGTTTCAAGTGGGAGCTTGAACACAGGAATTTGTAGCTTTCATCTGGTTGCAGCCAGAGAAAGCAGGGTGGTAGGGTGGTACGAGGGAGAACAAGTGTTCTCTGTTATACAGGTTGGAGCTTGCGTAACAGGAAGTTGGTGCTTCCATCTAGTTGGTGCTGGAAAATTCAGGAAGTTGGTGCTGGAATATTCAGGGAGTTGGTGCTTCCTTCTAATGGGTGCTAGAGAAACCAGAGAGTTGGTGCTCTCAAACAAGTTGCATCTTGTAAAACAGAGGTAGCAGTCTCACATTGAGTTGGTGCTCAATTAAAGATGATGTACAGAACTTAAAAGACTGCCTATCATTTCGAAGAAGAAGAGGTTTTCTCCCTTTATGGGTTTCCTCGTGAAAATCTGTCTCTGTGTATACCTTGTGTGTGACTGATGATTTTTACTTTTACTATCCATATGCGCCTAAAGACAACTGATTCACCCCCGCCTCTCAATTGTATTAGTAATTTCAACACTTCACAGATGTTGAAGGAACATATGCAATGATCTTTGAATGAAAAACATAGACTCTGAAAGATTTCATAGATTTTACTAGGGAAAAGGCCTACTTCTCCATGATGTCATATTTTACCTTTGCATCTCTCAATGCCCTACTAAAAAATGAAATTGGTTTCTCTAGACCTTAAACATTCTTCTACACCAAAACAATTTCCATCGTATCAAAATAAGAAAAAGAAAAAATCATAAAATCCTTGGAATAATCAAGGCTAGCAAGTACATGTGCCTCAGTCAATGCCTTCTTGATCTGGCTGAAATATTCTTGAGACTCAACAATCCACTTTACCTCATTTCACTTTCTGAGCATGACTGTGATATGCTTCACCAGCTCAACAAAATTGGAAAAAAACCTCATTAAGAAATTAATTTTTCCCAAGAAAGAATGAACTTCCTTCCTGGATATGGGAAGTGGAAAGGTTTGAATAGATTCTACCCTGCTTGAGTCAATTCTGAACCCTTTAGCTGATACTATGTGCCCCAGTGATTTTCCCTCCTTCATGGAAAATAATGAATTCTTGGGATTTAGGGAATGGCCAAACCTTCTGCACTTCAAGAATAATTTCCTTAGATGACAAAAATGTTCTTTATCAGATCTAGGAAAGACTGTTATATCATCCAGATAGATGACCACACATTTATCCTTTTCCCCAATGAAGGCTATGTCCATGGCTCGTTGAAAGGTTGATCCTGCGTTCATTAATCCAAAGGGAATTTCGGCATACATGAATGTGCCCCAAGGAGTGATGAAGGTTGTCTTTCTCTGTCCTGAGGAAAGGAAGATATCTGATTGTAGCTAGAAAAGCATCAATCATGGAAATACTAGATGCACCAGTTACCCTCTGCAATATGTGTTCCATCTTTGGCAGCAGGTAATTATCCTTCCTAGAGCTCCTGTTCAGATTTCTGAAGTCAATACAGAGTCTAATTTCTCCACTCTTTTTCCTCATTGGGACTAGTTTGTCTACCCAATCACAATATCTGAAAGGTACAATAATCTGAGCATCCAAAATCTTATTCACCTCCCTTTCCATAATAGGCAGCAACATAGGATTTATTTGTCTTAATTTCTACCTAAATGGCTTGGCCTCCTCTTTTAATGGTATCTTCTATTCAATGACACTGGTGTCATATGTTCTGAGATATTTGTATGTCCAAGAAAACACATCAACAAATTCCTTTAACAACTCAGTATACGTGGCTCTCTGCTCTCTTGATAGGCTGCTTGACAATTTGACAAATTTTGGGTCCAACTCTATGCCAATATTTCACTCAGCCACATCAACATCATCTTTTCAGATTTTATCCTTCATTGGCACATCATTTCTGTGAAAACTCCTTTCCAAAGGAATTAGTCCCTTTGGGATGTTATTTTTGGGTAGATGGACAATGTGACGATAAACAATCTTTTTTAAGAAAACATCAGGATGAGGCTCTATTTTAGAGTCAGGATCTTGAGCAATGTGAAATACAGAAAAATCCTCAACAACTTCCAGGAATCTTTTGATTTCAAGATCATCCTCAAACACTTTCCAATGCTTGACATTGTCAGGTATAGAGGGCCTGCATTTCACTTCTACATCATACCTGAGTTTAGGTGGAAGTGGGATCTTGAACTGGCTTGTTGAAATAGCCAAAGAATCGGCCATGAAATTCTTTTCTTTTAGAATAAAAAAAATGTTGAAAGCCGAGAAAAAAATGTCAATGGGGTCCCATACTTCATTTCTATAGGTTATGAGCCTGGGATTCTTATCTTGATACAGATTTCTAATTTGTTTAACAATCAATTCTGCATCTCCAAACACATATATTTCCTTGATCTGCATGTCTTTTGCAGCTCTTAGGCCCAAAACGAGAGCTTCATATTCTACCACATTATTGGTAGCTTCAAATTCAAATTTGTATGACAGAGATATGGCTTCTTGGGCTGGTGAAACCAAGACTACTCCAACACCAACAACATCCTTAGAGGAGGCTCCATCAAAAAACATTTTCCAAATAGAGGTGGTGGAGAAATAATCTTCATGAAAAACCATGGATTGTTTTTTGAGCTTTAATATAGACTTAGTAGCATTAGTGAGATGCAAAAAAATGGCCCCCAACTCGTTGTCAAGTGCAAATATAGGATGGTTGGTGCGTTCAAATTCATCACTAATAATGTAGTCAAACTGAGCTTCTATGTACAATCTTCTATGCTTCCCTCCGAACATAGGAATGGTAACATATGTGAGGTCCTTCTGCAAGGTTCCCCTAAGAATTTTAAACCAATATCTTGAAAAAATCATGCCAAACTTGGGAGGAACGTCGACCACCACAATATCCATGACCACACTTTTCATGGGTAGCTGAAACAAGGCCACAACTAGATCTTTGATGACCCCAAGACATTGCACCCTTCTTGAACCAAAAGAATACATATCATGATAAGATTTTGTGATCTCTAATCTGAGCTCTTCCATAACTGTTTTGGGCATGAGATTATGAGATGCCCCAGAGTCCATCAGAAAATTATGCAACACCTTATAATGTATATTGAGTGATGTATAGAAGGGAGGGGATGAATCATCTCTATCTTCTATGATAGGAACTAGGATGACTCTTGGATTTTCATCTTGCAGATTTATTGAGTCTATGGAATGGAAAGGTGGTTCAGACTACAACATCTTAGAGAGAGACCTTTTGAAGTATTCATGCTTGACTAGCTCTAAAAGGGGAAAATGGATTCTAATCTTCTGAATTTCATGCTCAAAGTTAAAAGAGGAAGGGGGATTCAAAATTTCTCTTACCTCTGCGACAAGGTATTTGGCTATTGGTGGAAGATTCCGAGCTTTATTTTATTTGTTGTTGTTTGCTACGTCTTTTGTAGGCTTCTCTGCTATGGAAGACTGATCAGGGGTGTCATAATTCCCTTATTTCTTCTTAGACTAGAGGTTGTATTTATTGGAGCTACTATTGGCCTTATCCCCCTTACTCAACTCATTTATTTGACTGTTCATGAGGGACTCCTCATATGCAGATTGAGTTAAATGGGGAAATGGGGAGGTGTCTCCAATACAATGAATTCCATGGTCAAGATCCTATTCTTCCCTTTCCTCATCAATAAAAAGGTTTTTTTGAAGAGGATCATGGACCTTTTGATCATTTCTATCTTTTTCCCTTTGTTCTCTTGGCCTAATCTGAGGAGCATTGTTGTTCGGCCTCCTGAAGTTGCCTCTGTTATCAATGTTTTGGGGATTTTTGTATGTCTTCTTCCCTTATGTTCTCATCTTCTCCATCTCTGCAAAAAGGGACTTTACCATCTTGGTCAATTCATCCACTTGAGTGTGAGCTACAGAATAACCATAGGTTGAGGCCTCAGATCTTCCCCTCCCTCTATCTCTGTCACCTTTGCTCCTAAGCCTGTCAACTACCAATACATTGGATTCTACTTCCAGGGATGCATCTTCCATAAGAGCCAATGAAGTAGCTCTTCTTTCTCTCAACAAGAGGTAGAAATCAAGGTCAAATGAGATATCATACATGATCTTGGCAGAGGCTTCCGTAGGCTTTATCTCAGCAGGGATTTTGTTGTACATTTTATTGAACCTTTTGGAGAAGTTAGAGACAAATTCTCCTTCTTTCCTCTTCAGGGACCCAAAATCTATGATATAATACATAAAGTATTTTTTATCCCCCCATTTCCTCAAGAAAACATCATCTAGGGTCTCAATCCCAGCAATGGATCTGGGGTTCAAACCCCTAAACCATTTTTTAACCTCACCATCAAGGCTTTGGAGAAAAAATCTCATCTAGACATCTTCATTTTCAATATTCAAATTATCTTCATAATTGTAGAAGGTAGCAAGGTGCTCTTCATCAATTATGTCTTCCTCTCCAGTGAACTTGGGCATGTATTTTAGATAATATCTAGAAGGGAGAGAATTCATTGGCTGAGGTAGGACTAGAGGGGCATATCTTGTAGCCACTATGGAATCCATTCTATTTCTGGGAGGATTGGCACCTACCATAGGGATGATGGGTGGAGGAGAACTAGGAGGAGAAGGTGTTATAACATAGGAAACTAGAAGTGAGCCTCCGAGAGGAAAGGGGAACGATAGAGGATTTGGAGAAGAGGCTAAAGGGATTGAGGGAGCAGAGGTTTCCCTTTCTGTGAAACCAGAAACTCTAACAGGAAGAAGGGTGGTAAAGATCAGAGTGGGAAAATATTATGTGGTCTTGGGTCTAAACCAAGGAACAAATTTAGAGGAGACAGGAGTGATAATGATTTCTCCCTCCAATCCTATACCAGGAGGAGAAAACTCAATAGGAACACTCCCAAAATTTAAAGTTTGGGGAACTCCAATAGAATGTATAACAGAAGGCTAAAAATAAAAAATTGGAGTTCCTATAGGATAATAAAAATCAACAGAAATACTTGGTTCAACAGTAGAATTAATTTCTCAGAAGGCCTTTCCCTTTCTGATAATTTTCTCTGGGTCAACTTTAGGTGTTTCCAAAGGAAAATTTGGATTAGACCTCGTATATTTTCCTCTAGAAGTCACAGCTGAAACAATGGAGTCTCTAGGTGCATAGTTTCAATCTTGATGTACTATGTTCTGATGCACCTTAAGAACCAGTCAGATTTGTCATTTAATCCTAGGGAAATCTTCAACTTCATACCTGGTAATGACGCCATAAATGTTATCATTAGAAGTCACCTCTGGATTACATCAGAGGTAAGCCTGATACCCATCAGTTTGTATGTCGCATTAAATAGTCTAAAGGGTGGTCTAACGGATGCAACCTCAAGATTATATCACTTTAACTCAGAATCTTGGACCATGCAATGCATAGGTAAGTGAGGTCTTGATCTCACTTTAGTCAGTAAGTTGTAATAAAAGGGTTAGTAGGGGGGATAAATGGTGAGGAGATGTAAAGGCCTACTATGGACATCCAGTCTTCCAACAGCCTAAGAAAGAAAAGATTCAAGAACACGATCCTCTTGGACCCAAAGCTTCAGACACTAAGATATGTCTAAACGACACAATTATAACAACACGATGATCAAAACTACATCACAATTCTATTATAACAACTCCACTGGATCCTTCATTCCCAAGCTACTCAGTATAAGAGAGGAAAAGATAACACAGGAAAATGATTAAAACTGGTGAACATATTGTAGTTATCAAACCTACATCACAACAACATCGCAACCCTCGACTGGATCCTCCAATTCTGAGTGTCTTAACGCAATGTTAATAGAGAGATGGAAAAAATTTGACCTCAATTAAACAAGAAGTCTCAAATACATGTACATAACTAGAGAACCAGAGGCCTCATTAAAACTTTACAAGCGGGAGCGTAGCTCTACCATTGACACTAACAAAATATCAAAATTGATTATTTATACTCAAAGAAAAAACACGGAAACATAATCAAGAAGCTTCATTGAAGGCATTGCGTGTGCATGCTTCCTGTCAGATTGTGCATACAGTCTCTGATTAGATGTGAATTTTGATCATATGCGAGCGGGATTTAGAATGGACCTGCTGATGAGATGACTAATTGGTGGTCTTTTCCTATGCTTTCTACTTATGGCAGAAATGATGTTCAACCACTACCAACCACCTTCATAACTACTTCATTGTCATCGAGGAAGGCTCAAGTCAACTCTATACCTGGAAGACGTGGCAGCCTCAACATTCACCATATGGATCTGAGATGGAAGATTGATGATAGACGCGGCTGCCAATGAAGTGATTCACGCACTCGGTATGAAATAGCAGGTGGGAGATGGCCAGGTGGACAGTTGTGGATGGATGAGGAGACTAGAGTGGGGGCCACACAAGTGGGGCAAAGGTTTAATGGGATGGAGGCGATGTGGAAAGAGAGGGCATAAGTGGTGGGATATGAGAAGGGGATAGGTACCGGTAGAATGGTTAGTGGAATACATGTGGAGGGAGCAAAAGTGATAAAGGAGAGGCCACTTGTCAGCCCAGGATAGGACATAGTAAGCACATGTGCATATCGAGGCTACAAAAAGAGGTTTGAAACTTCCCTGCTTTTGGGCCCAATGTGTGTCTTTGGATGACATGTAGCACCTCAAAAGACCATAGTTTTTTTCCCTGGCCCACGCTACATTTTTAAACGACCACGCATGTTGAGGCCCCAATACGATCGACGATCATCGATTTGAGGCATGCCAATATTGATTGCCCAGTCTTACGTGTGTTTTATCACATCACGACAAAGGTCACATCACACCTCCAACTTAGGATATAAGTTGATTTGTGGGATTTTTTTTCGCTTTCTTCCATTCCCCTGCCAAAAACTCCACTTACAAGGGAAACACCCCTTTTACAAATGAATGTGAGAACATAGTGCAAGAGAGAGGGGCATATAAGAGAGAGAGGGAGGGAGGGAGGTAGAGAAAGGGAAATAAAGGGAGAGGAGGGAGAGAGAGATAGGGAGGGAAGGATGGAGAGAGTGATAAAGGGGCATAGAGAGTTTGAGAGGTAAAGAGTGGTGTGTGTTTGTGTGTCTGAGAGAGAGAGAGAGGGAAATATGGGGTGCGAATGAGGGAATGATGGAGGGAGTGAGAGTGATATAGAATATATAGGGAGAGAGAGAGAGATGGAGGGAGGGAGATATGGCATGAAGACACACATAGAGAGAGAGGTGGGAAAGAGAGTGGGACAGATAAATGGTGGAGATGAAGGGAGAGAGGGGCATAG
>JASDQU010736611.1:64304-83387 GCA_032191745.1 Picea mariana
GGGGGGGGGGGTCTGGAATTGGGTGCGCATATCTCAGCGGCCAGGATTAGGGTGCCCGGTGTTGTTCCTGAGTCTGTACTTAAGGCTTAAAAGTACAGTGTCAAGGCATCCGAAAGTGGACAAAATATGGATAAGAGGGTAACATCAACCTTCAGTAAAGGAAACTAGGGAAGATTCCTACATTGGCATTGTCTAGCTTCCAACCATTCCTGGATAGTTATATCTTGTTCAATGGCTGCCCATGAACATTCCAATTCGACCCGGTTAGTAGAATTTTTAAGAATTGTGTCGAAAAGATTTAAAGCAATGTGGGTTTGGTTCAATAGTCCAGGTTCGATATTAGGCTGTGTTGGTACAGGGACAGTCATGGGGAAACAGTAAAAGTAGGAAAGACTTCAAAGAGAGATTAAGTGTTGTCTCGATTTGGTCGAAATAAAGAGAATTTATGGTTTTAGGAATAAAATAGGGATGAAAATCAAAGGCTCTTTCCCGTAACTGTATTATATTTTAATAAAAGGTGTGAGGTGGGAGAAAAACATTTAGCTATCCATAGTGTAAGGTTTCTACCAGGGTAGTGTCTCACAAATAAACAGAAGAGGAAAAGGTAAGGAAATAACCGATGTAGCAGAGAATATATGTAGAATTCTGAAAATGCAGATTGGTCTTACACCCGTTGATAGCTGGTGCAGAGGAAAGACAATAAACAATTACAGAAAACCAAAATTCATTCGCTATAGTAGTGGTTGTACTAAAGTATAACGAAGCACATCAATTATGAATATGAAATGAAATGAAATATGAAATACAAAGAAACAAACTTGTAACACAGTCTTGACGGAATCAAGAATCTTCAGATTTGCTTGTATTAACTTCTCAAATGTAAAAAACTTTGTTACAATTGACACAAAAAGGTCCAGCCTCATTTATTTATTTCTGTGATATATTTATACAATTTTACAAATCAGGTAGAATCTCAACAGTCACAAAATTTCGGTTATGAAAGGGAGGAGAGTAATCGCTCCATTTCTCCTTCTCTGTCTTCACTTGGTGCCAGGCGTTGGTTGTTGCGTGGACTCGGTATAGGCAACACATCTTTCGACCAGCTGAGATATTAACCAAGATGGTTCTGCTTGACAACTGGCTTCGAAGAAGTAACATTCTCGGGCTCACTGTTGCAGCATGTCTTCCATCTGTCCATCGATGATGTCTATGGCACATAGTTGCGCACTAGGTTTGATCATGCACTTATCAACTTGGACTATGTCCACCATGGTCATATGAGAGATATCGGCTGAATCTCTCTCCTCCTTTTCCTTCAGATCAAGTGAGATCTGTTCCACATTCATTTGTATCAACGCCTCAGCATTGCCTTCGCTGTCAATGCCCAACAGCTCGCCGTCTATAGAATTAAAGGCCTCCTCCAAGGAATTGGTTATCTTTTGGGCCTGCTGCTTGCCTTCGGTGATGTTATGCTCCCATTCCTTTAAAAAAATATTCCCTCAGGTTTGCTCTGAAATGGTGAATCTAGGAGTACCCACCAAAACCCTGTTGTTCGTGGCTATTACCGCCTCCTGGAAGGCGACCTGGGCCGCTCCTACATCCCTTTCTCTGGCCGACAAATTCTCAGAAACTTGCTTTACCAATAAACAGTTGTCCCGGATCGCTTCCACCTTGGAGAGAAAATTTTGTTGTGCCGCAAAGACTCTAGTCCGAATCTCGATTGCCTGGGATTTGAACATCCTGATGTTTATCATTCTGCTCTCAACGATCTCTACCCAAGCTTGCAGTTGTTCAATTAAATTCTTCTGTTGGTTTGCCTGCATCCGACCATCTCGAACCACCAACTGTGTTTGCTCCAGCTTAGTTCTGAGCACCTCTATTTCATTTTTATCACCCAATATGGCCTGCTCTATTTCCACGCTCACCTGACCTTTAGCATTATCCATGGCGGTGGCCAATCTGGCTTCAAGAGTCCTGATTAGGCAATTTTTTCTTTTAAGTTGGTTCTTTAAAAGTCTGACTGAGAATTGATTCACCGAGGCATACGCTCCTAGCGTCCCTGCGATTTCAGTGGCGAATTGCTCATTCTTTTTATTTTTTCCTTCGGTCATAACTTTATACTTTTTGGCAGTCGATTCTCCTTCCTGGTAAAATTCCCTTTTCACTACTGCTTTTCTCTTTTTATCAAAGAAAAAGTCATTCGGAGGGAGTTCTTCTACTCTTATGGGCTTCAGTTCCTCATTGAATATCCATCCTTCTTCGATATTTCCCAGTGTCAACTACAAGGGGGTGACAGATGTGATGGGTTCCCTAATCTGTTTCGTCGATTTTCCTAGGGTGTCGATCGGGTTCTGCTTCTTTGGCGGTTCTGGGGTCTTTATTTCTGTCTCTGGATTCTGTTTCTTTGGCGGGTCTGAAGTCTTTTCCTCTACTTCTGGATTCTTCGTTTGTTCCTCCTCATCCTGATGTTTTCCTGGGTCGGGAGTTGCATCTTTAGAACCTTCAACATCCTTCTGTTTCGTCTCTGAAATTCCTGGACCCTCACCTCGCAATACAACGGGGAGACAACTACGTCGGTGTTTCTAGAATTTCAATACCTTGGCTCTATCCTCGAGTGCCAAGGATTGAATCCAGGCTAGAATTTCTTCATATGACCTCGCTCCTCAGAAAATGTCATCCGAGGGTGGATTCTCATGCTCAAATCTTTTGAGCCCGCAATTAGCCAAATGATTGCTCACGACCCTCTGTGGATCGTGCTTCTTGTATTCGATGGAGACCAAATTTAGGTCTTCCAGGGCTGCAACCTCGGCTTTGGCATGCCTGAAATATAATAAAGAATAAGAATTCAAATGAATGGGAAAAGACGACCATACCTTCTTTGAGTACCCTTTGAGCTCTTTACTTACACCACCAATTACCGTCTGTCGGGTGACCTCGCGACACGCCAGCTTGTCAGGAATGAACAATGGCAGTGCATGCGGGGGAACAGAAGCCCCAAAAACTCTGAGGTATGAAAATTATGCCTCCATGTACCAGTATGCGATGCTGCTCAAGTTTGTCACTATGTTGTTCGAGATACGGGGTGGCAGGTGACCAAAAATGGCGACATGTAGGGGCACCATCACCCAGTTAAAAATTTCATACGCAAAATTTTCTGCTTTGTTTTCCCATAGTTTTTCATGATATATATGTATGGGTTGGTCTTCGACCGGAGTCCAACCCCAGCTCATTAATGGAAATGGTGTCATAGAACAAATTGTGTCCATAATATATGCGGACATGAAGAATGAGGATGGCCTCCCATTTTCCTTCTGCTCCCAATACTCTGTGATCCGATTAGCCAAGCTATCTGAAAGCATCCTTGCCCAGTTGAAGGAAACACCTTCTGCGACCTGAAATATTAAAGACACCCATGCAAGGTAAAAATGTGTTGTGTGCTCTTTCCCATATAACCAGCATGTCATCATGGCCACATATTTGTACTGCGGCTCTAAAGAAGCGATTGAATAGATGCCGTGGTTATCATCTCTGAACTTTGTTGTGTTTGAAACCCAATCCTTTATCAAACTGGCCATGGTTTTATCATATTGGACACATTATTTCTCCTTGAACTCCTCCAAGAACTTAGCACCATATTCGTGGTCTGATGTCGCGGGCAGCTTATACATGGATTGCAAGTGTTCCGGCCTGAAAGTCCCGATGGTGAATTTCTGCTCGTTCATGATAGTCCTGGTGGGTATGTCCACATGATCCAACGCCCATCGGACCATGTCATAATATGGAAGCAACTGTGGCCTGGCTGCTACTATGTGCATTTCAGATTGGATGACTATTTTGTACTTGGTGGTTATATCAACTCTTTCGTTGTCGTCGGAGTCGTCGGAATAATCCACCAATTCTGATTGCAGCATATCTGAAACGTATGACCAGTTAGGGACCGAGTCTGTATTTTGGGGTGAAGTATCAGAGACATTATCTGAGCCTTGTCTTGAAGCCTTGACATTCGCCTTTGCTGCTTTCCGCGCAGCCATGGATGAAGCTTGCGTTTTAGCTCTTTTGCAATAGAACTGCGTATACATACAAAAGTCAGTTTAGTCAGAAGTGATGAGCTCTGCGTGCTATGAAAATACATTCATTATAATGAAGTGCAGCTCTTACATATATTTGAAAACTCGGTACCTTTCAAAACAAGCCTATCCAATCACATTTAGAAATAAATTTCTGCCGTAAAAATCCGATCTTATATTCATAGATTTACCCTATTTCTTCATTAATGTCATAAATTTTTGGCGGTTTCAAAGTTAGTTGGCGTATGGAGTGAAAAGGTTTCCTTGTGAATCATGCAAGCATCGAAACGCGGGATCTGTCTTGTTTTAGTTTAATTAGTCCAATCTCGCCAACGTTAATCAGTATCTCGCCACTCGTTATATCAGGGATTTTTCTTTAACATCTTGAGTCTTTAATGCCCGAGACTGTGAAGAGCGATTTTGTTTAATGAAAAAGGTAATCACGATTTGAGGCTTGATTAATTTTATAATTATCACTTTTTCCATATCGCGACTCGGGGCTTCGAAGATAAGTTTCTGGGAGATTTATATGCCGAGTTGCGAAACCGAGAGATCGCAATAACAAGGCTTAATTAAGGGGAAAATAATCTTGGATTAAGTGATTAATTAATCATGTTATAATTACATCGTGACTTCGTGAGTCGGGGTTTAGACACCGTAACTTTCGAAAAAGATAGTGCCGAGTGGCGAAATGCCGAGAACAACTTTAACCATGGTTAGCTTTTTTGCCTTTAATCCTTGACATGGGTTATCTAGAAAGGATCTTGTGTTCTCGGCTCTCAGGGCTGTAAAAATAAAAATTTGGGTTTGGCAAATGCCAAGGCGCGAAACCTCGACGACRTCTAATCATGAGTTAAAAATTTTTACTCTTGTTACTGTCTTGAGTGAAAATTTAAAACGACTTCGTCGTTTCGTGACTTGGGATGTGTGAATTCATGATTTATAGCATCYGACCTGTGAGATCYCGAGGTAGAACAAAAATATGGAACATTCTTACGAAAAGTAGGACTTGTTTCGAGAGTGGAAAAATCATCGCTGCTTGCGTGATCAAGCTTCAGAGATCATCAATATCTCGGAGGRAAAAAAAAAAACAAGCTTTAGATTTCAAGCATCAAAATGAAAATTGTGACAGGTCAAAAAACAAGGGCGGCTCCAACATAGGCTCCAACTAGGGATCCCGCCTTCCTGTGAGGCGGGAAGAACAGTAGACCACGTGCCAATATTGGGTAAATGGAGTCAAAAGCTCAATCAGGTGGAAAGGTTCCGAGAAAACAGGATCGAAGGGGGAAAAAGACTCCGTTCTTTACCTTGAAAGTTTTTTGAAAATTAGATACTCTTTTCAAACACAGTTGTAGTCCCTTTCACAATTTTCCCTTTCCCATTACTAAATTTAGGTATGTTTTAAGACAATCGAAACAGTCCTAGGAGACTCAACAGATCTTGTGGCTCTCGGCTTGCATCAAAAGAATGAGATTATAGGTTTTTGATTGGGGAGTCTCGTCTGAATTTGGGATGTGGATCAGGTTTTAGAAAGCATTGGTTACCAGAGTAGAGTGATATTCATGTGTAATAGCCTTACAGATATCTCAGACATTGCTTCACTGCCAGCGAGCCTGTTTAGTACCCCTGTGAAGTTATCTGGCCCCTTTCATTGAATTTCCTTTCACCACTTCAGAATATATTTATGCATTTAAATGCTGAGACGAGGGCAATCATTTTTGAATTTCCTTTCATTGTCTTCTTGGACTAGGTGGGGGCAATCATTTCTGAATTTCCTTTCACCACCTATCTTATAATTTACTTTTTTGAGCATGAAGATGGGGGCAATCAGTTTGTATCAGGGCTGATATCTGTGTAATATTTTGCATTAGAGGTATGTCAACTTACTTTGATTACTCGGTACCAACCTTCCTTTGACCTTCACAACATCTTCGTTCTTAGGGAGAAAAGGAAAATAACTTTTAAAGGGCATCCCGTTTGAGCAAGCTTTAATCCTCTGATACCGTTGAAAAACCTAGGAAAGTTAGGATCACTCTAAATGTTCCTTCGTTTAGTGGGGGATTGAGTAGTTGTGAAGACCTGCTTTCCTTTCAAGATCTGTTTTGAAACTCATGAGGTTTAAAATGAAAAACTTGTATCCCTTCATAAATGAAATGAGAAGATGGTGACTTGTTAAAATTTAGACCCGAAGATAGACAGGATGCCAGGTAGCAATTCATTAACTGAAAATACAAAGGTTAAATAGCTCGAGACTGACTCTTGTAGATATCTTTGGGGATAGTTTATTTTGACCGACTGTTTTTAGATTGAGTGTATAATTATTTTAAATCAAAGATTATCAAGCCAAGAAACAATCCTGTTATCTAACATTTTAGCCGATATTGCAGTTTGAATGACGTTACCTCGGTTTTCTTTAACAGTCTTTATAACATGTGTTTTTGAGAAATCTCCTTTTTACCTTTTCATTTCACTTTCTTTGCGCAATATGAAACTACTTTAGGTATCACCTGTTTTATGCCGATTTAATTCTGACACCAACTATCAAATTACTTTTTCTGCTCGTTTCGTATGCAGTTGGAATCCTGTACAAAGAAAACACGAATCTTATTTGAAATGTGTCGAATGTTCGTAAACGAAAAAGAAAATCAAAAGAAATATTTAAATGAAAATACATATATGTACATAAAATCTATATATCAAAAATTTATTTATTTATTTGTTAAAATTTTTTATTTTTATTTTTTGATCTGGAGACTGTTACGTCATGTAATGCTTTAGATACCGCCCGTTGACAGGGGTGTGGAGGACTTCTCCGTCTATATTTTCCAGTAGGAAAGAATTTTTTCCTTCTGGAACCGAGACCCTGAATGGTCCATACCATAGGTGGTCAAATTTACTATGCTTCACCGCTTCCTCTTTTCTTGCATCCCATCTTAGCACTAAATCACCTGGAAGAAATTCCCTATCCTTTGCCTTGTGGTCGAACAATGCTTTCATATCATCTTGGTACTTCTGCATCTTTTCATCAACTTCAAATCTATGCTGTTGAACCTCAATCAACTGATTTATTCTCCTAGTTACATGATTGGGTTCTTCGTTTTGGATCTTGCCATAACTTCATCACTGGAAGCACTAGGTTTATAGGTAGGACAGCATCTGTCCCATAGACCATTTGAGATGGCGAAATGCCGATAGACCTTTTAGTGCTGATGCAGTTTTCCCATAATGCGTATTTCAAGTGCACATGCCAAGACCTTTTATTTTCATCTTGTACTTTCTTGATTATGTTTACGAGGCTCTTGTTAGATGATTCGGCCAATCCATTCCCTGGGGGCAATATGTTGTGGAATGGCCGAGAACGATGTTATACTTTTGACAGAAACTGATCATAGCCATAGATTTAAAAGCCTGGGCATTGTCGGTAACTATCTTTCGGGGACAACCGAATCTTGACAAGATATTGTCTTCCAAGAAATCGATTACCACCGAGTCTGTTGCCCTTTTGGTTGGAATGTCTTCCACCCACTTAGTAAAATAATCTGTAGCCGTTAAGATCCACCTATTTTGAGCACTAGAATGGGGATTGATCTCCCCTATGAATTCTAGACCCCATTGTTGAAATGGAGCTTCAGTTTTGACTGGAACTAGTGGCAGTGCAGGGAGCTTCTGTTTACCAGCGAATATTTGACAAGGGTTGCAGGCACGCACTTTGGCATTGATGTCCGAAAAGAGTTTAGGCCAGTAGTACCCAGACCTCAAGATATTGTAGGCTGTAGCTCTCCATGCGTGATGCCCCCCACAGACTCCCTTATGAAATTCATCTATAACCCGCTGAGTTTCCAATTCGACTAAACAGACTAATAGGAAACCGGGTGGATCCTTCCAAAATAGCTGACCTTCGGTGATGCAATATTTAACCGCGTGGAGTTTTAAAGTTCTGCATTTAGATGGTGGTAGTTCATTTTGGAATTTCAGGTTTAGCAGGTAAAACGCTATGTCTCTATACCAGTCTGATGATAAGAACTTCTCTTCGATCTAATTTGGACTTGTTTCTCCTCTGGTTCATCTAGGTCTGTGTCTTCGCCGCTTCCCTGCAGGCAATTGATATCAAGAGCCCTGAGATTTGATTCAGCTAAGAGTTTGGCTAGGCCTTGCCCTTTTATCAATTTGGTCGGTTTAACTTCCAAATCGAATTCCTGGATTTTCACTGTCTGGCTGTACCAATATATCTTTCACAGAAATGGTAGGCATGTACGCGATAATTTTTTAATGTAGTACATAAGTTATGAATGCCTTTAGCGCTTTTACCATTGAGTACGCCTATTTTTCTATTATGTCATACTTCAGTTCTGCGTCTCTAAGGCTCTTGCTAAAAAACACGATCAACCGTTCAAATCCTTCTTCATCCTTTTGTAGGAGCACCGCGGCGATAGTATGTTCAGAGGCAAATGAGAAGATAAGAAAATCTTTCAGATAATCTGGGCTTGCTAACACAGGTGCCTCTCTTATGACTTTTTTAATATGCATGAACGATGCTCTGGCTTCAGTTGTGCAATTTACGCCGCTGTCTTTCTTCAACATTCTTGTGATCAATTTGACAATCTCAGTGAAATTGGGGATAAACCTTTGTAAAAAATTTATTGTTCCTAAGAAAGATTGAATCTCTTTTATATTTCTGGGAATACTTATAGTATCTATTGCTTCAATCCTCTTAGGATTAATCCTGATGCCATCCCTAGATACGATATGGCCCAACATCTTACCTTCCCGCATAGCGAAATGTGATTTCTTTGGGTTCAAAGATAGACCAAACTTGCGGCATTTTTCGAAAGTCTGTTTCAGATGGATCAAGTGTTCTTCATCGTTTTTAGAGAAAAACGTCAAATCGTCGAGGTAAATGACTACGAACTTGTCTCTTTCTCCTACGAAAGCGATGTCCATAGCACGTTGGAATGTAGCCCTTGCATTCATCAAACCAAACGCCATTTTGTCATACATGAATGTACCCCATGGTGTGGTGAAAGCAGTTTTTTCCCTGTCTTGTTCATTCATGGCGATTTGATTATAACCAGAGAACCCATCTATCATAGACATTTGATTTGCCCCAACTACTTTTTCTAGCACATGGTCCATTTTGGGCAGCGGGTAATTATCCTTGAGAGAAGACTTATTTAAGTTTCGGAAATCCACACACAGTCTGATTTCTCCATTATTTTTCTTGACCGGGACCAAGTTTTACACCCAGTCCGAGTATCTCAGAGGTACGATTATTTTCTCATCTAAAAGCTTCTTAACTTACTTTTCAATCACAGGTAACAAAATGGGGTTAATTTGCCTAAGATTTTGCCTAAACGGTTTGACCCTAGGCTTCAAGGGTATCTTGTGATCAATTATGGAAGTGTCATACGTTCTTAGCTCATCATAAGACCAGGAGAAAACATCTTTGTACTGTCTGAGTAGGTCTTTGTACTTGACTTTTACTTCGGGAGGGAGGAACTTGGATATATTTACTACCTTCGATTCTTTTTCAGTTCCTATATCATAGTCCTCCACTTCTTTTGGTTGGGGCTGCAAAGTGGATTTCACAGGTACGTCATTCTGATAAAAAATCCTTTCTAAAGGAACTAAGCCTTTCGAAATCTGGTTGCTTTTAAGGACCAACATATGATGATATGCAATTTTTTCTCGGAAGGTTTCAGGATCTTCCCCCTCTTGCATGATCCACATCGAGTCATTTTGATTCTCTTGGTCTACATGAGTTTCAGAGAACTCACCCACTACTGCAAGAAATTTCTTAATTTGTTCGTCATTTTCAAAGACTTGCCAGTGTCGGATATTGTCTGGTATGGAGGGTTTGTATCTGATTTCAATGTGATATTTTAGTTTGACGGTCGTGGGAGGAGAGAAGGTTGAAGCTGCATTTGCCAATGCATCAGCTTGTAGATTCTCGGCGCGAGGGATGAAATGGACATTTATGGATGAGAAATTTTTTTCCATGAGATCCCAAGCACAATTTCTGTACGTTCTTAGTCTGAGATGCTTGGCTAGGTACTGGCGGTTTATTTGTTTGAATATTAATTCGGCATCACCATATACCTCCAAGTTTCTTATATTTAGCTTTTTAGCAACCTCTAATCCTAAGATCAATGCTTCATATTCGCATACGTTGTTAGTGTAATCTATGTCCCACTGCAGTTGATAGGAGAAAGGAACAATGAATTTACCTTCAGGAGCCACTAAAAGCACTCCCGCACCTGCCCCTTCGGAAGATAAAGCACCATCAAAATACATTTTCCAGACTCCAGTGTTACACATATCCTCTGTCACGTGACTTGACTCTTCTCGATTTATATCAATTTCTTTTGGACAACTATCCAAACCATCATCAAAAGACAAGATGCAATTTCCCAGATCCTGGTCCGCAATGTAAATAGGGAAGTTGTCCGAGTTTTGAGGGTCACTGACTGTATATGCTAATCTTGTTTCTCTGTATAACCGAGTGAACTGACCACCGAACACAGGGATTGTAGCGTACGTCATGTACAACTGGAGAAAACCCCCCAACTTGGCTCCCCATGACCTAGATAACAGCATGCCATACTTAGGGGGAATATCTGCGATAACCACATCCATCGGGATACTCTTAACCGGGACCTGCGCCAAGGTAACCACCAGATCTTTTATCATTCCCATACATTTAACCCTTATCGAGTCAAAAGAGTACAGATTTCCATAAGGTATTGTGATCTGGAGACCCAACTTGTCCATTATAATCTTGGGCATAGCATTATGGGAAGCTCCAGAGTCTAACATACAATTATGCAGCAACTGATCATATACATTCAAAGTGATATAAAAGAGAGCAATGGTGTCTTTGGACCCTTCGAAATGGGGACCAAAGGTGATGTTAGGTCTATCATCTTCCAAGTTTATAACATCAGACTGGCTTTCTAGCTCAGAGACACCCATTGCTTTGGTAATTTGCTTGCGATAAACGGGGTTTTTCGCTAATTCTACCAAAGGGATTGGTATCTTAATTTTATTTAAATCATTTTCAAAACTGAAAGCTCCAATCACCTTGTCTGTTTCTCTAGTTGAGACTTCTAAATTCTTCCTTTCCGACTCATTTGTCTGGACAGCTTTATCGCTCTTGGTCCTAGTTGAAGACGTAGCTTTATTTATGGGTTCGATTTCCTATGTTTGAGTTTCAACTTTTTCCACCTCGAACTCTTGAGTGCTTACTACTTTAGTTTTGTTGTTGGGTGATAAGGTATCGTCTGAAGGAGGCTCATAAGCTTGACCTCTTTGAAGGATTTTCTTAGGTTGAGTCGTTGAGGATGGCTTACTCTTAGATCTTAAGTTGTACTTGGGTTGAAACTCAGCCATTATCATCTCGGTTTCTGGTTGAGATCCACAGAGATCAGTGTGATCACCTTCTTCACCCTCATTATATGGTTGTGAAATGTTTAAATATTTTTCATAGTCTTCACGAGTCAGATAGGGTTGAGTGCAGTCATCACCGAAGTTCGTGACATCGTTGTCTGAATCTCCTAAGTCTTGAAAATCGTTTTCTCCTATAAAATTTTCATTCTTTAAGGGAGCTTGTATTTTTTGATCTTCATTTTTTATTTGTCTTTGTTGGTTTGGGGGGTTTGGGTTGCTCTTGAAATATTTTTTGGGATAAGAGTCAGCCTTGGCCTATTCGAGTTCCATTCTAGATATTTTATTCGATAGTTCTTTAATCACTCTGGCCATATCATCCACCCTATCCTCTGCGGATTTATTTGACCCTGAAGGACCCGCTTGTTCTCTAAAGCGTTTGGTCTCTCAGTTTCCAGTCTCTAATCTAGCTCTAAGCTTACCCAAAGCCATCATATTAGACTCTATTTCTAACGCATCATCCTGCATATGGTTTAAGGTGGCTCCCCTTCTCTCTCGCAAAAGTAGTGCGGAATCTGGCTCGAAAGCTCCGGAGAAAGTCACTTTGGCCGCGGGTTGGGATGGTTTAACCTCAGCTGGGATTTTATTGTACAGTTTGTTGAATCTATGAATGAATTCCATGATTGTTTCTGAGTTCTTTTTCTTCAAAGACCTAAATTTGGTTAGATAATAGAGATGGTCTTTTCGCTCGCCCCATTGTTTGAGGAAAGCATCTTCCAAAGCATCATATGACAGGATAGAAGCTGCGGGTAGGCTCCGAAACCAAGTTTGGACAAGGAGTCTCAAATATACATCCTCGTGATCGATACCAAAGATATCTGCAAATTGGTCGAAAAAATTAATATGTTCGACCACGGTTAGATCCCCCTCTCCGGTGAATTTCGATAATTTTTTTATGTAATTTTCTGGGAGATCGTGTAGGGGGACGGGCAATACTAATGGATTGTATCTAGCTATGACTTTCACGAAAAATTTGGGAGGGGGGCAGGCCCTTGACCTCCACCTCCTCCTAAAGGGACTCCTCCCCCTCCTCCTCCGATAAAACCTCCGCCTCCTCCTATAAACCCTCCACCTCCTCCTCTGGCGGCTGCCATCGTTGTTTGTGGAACGTTGTAAAGGGGATTTTGGAAAATTAAAAGGGAATATTTATTTTCTTTGCGAAGAGGAAAGTCCGATGAGGAAGGATAAGGAACGCGAGGACTCGGTTCCTCAGATTTGCAAGAGACGAAATCGGGAGAACTGACGGGTGTGGGAACAGAGTGTGTAACACACTCTTCATAATTTGGTGAAGTTGGGAAATTCAACCGAAGAAAATATGGTATTTCAAAGGCCGACGAACTTCTAAGAGGGCCCTTTCCTTTGTGTACTAAGGGGACTATTGTATGAATCTCACTCCTAACCTTGGAGTAGATTGGTGTTGAATCTTTAGCGTCAAAGAGAGGACTAAGCGAAGTAGAGGGTTCGGAAGGACTCTTAGTCTTCAATGCTGGGGTTTTAAGTTTGTAAACTGCAGCGGTTGGCCTTAAAGAGCCTCTCGCCTTTAGAATTTTTTCTGGATCGGTAACGGGCGTAATCTGCTTACCATCTGGGTTTTATCTGGTATTCCTTTGACCAGATGCTAGTTTATTTCTCGTGGAGTCGCCAAGTGAAATATAAAAAGCCTTAAAAGGTGTGTACTCTTTGTTCACTATCAAAGGGTGACACTTTCGATGAAAAACAATTGTCGTTTTCCCAGGGAAAAAGATTTAGTAACTTCGGTCCCTGGCAATGGCGCCAGAAAGATGTTGTTCCTGAGTCTGTACTTAAGGCTTAAAAGTACAGTGTCAAGGCATCCGAAAGTGGGCAAAAGATGGATAAGAGGGTAATGTCAACCTTCGGTAAAGGAAACTAGGGAAGATTCCTACATTGGCATTGTCTAGCTTCCAACTATTCCTGGATAGTTATATCTTGTTCAATGGCTGCCCATGAACGTTCCAATTCGACCCAGTTAGTAGCAGTTTTAAGAATTGTGTCGAAAAGATTTAAAGCAATGTGTGTTTGGTCCGATAGTCCAGGTTCGATATTAGGCTGTGTTGGTACAGGGACAATCATGGGGGAACAGTAAAAGTAGGAAAGACTTCAAAGAGAGATTAAGTGTTGTCTCGATTTGGTTGAAATAAAGAGAATTTACGGTTTTAGAAATAAAATAGGGATGCAAATCAAAGGCTCTTTCTTGTAACTGTATTATATTTTAATAAAAGGTGTGAGGTGGGAGAAAAACATTTTAGCTTTCCATAGTGTAAGGTTTCTACCAGGGTAGTGTCTCACAAATAAACAGAAGAGGAAAAAGTAAGGAAATAACCGATGTAGCAGAGAATATATGTAGAATTCTGAAAATGAAGATTGGTCTTACACCCGCTGATAGTTGGTGCAGAGGAAAGACAATAAACAATTACAGAAAACCAAAATTCATTCTCTATAGTAGTGGTCGTACTAAAGTATAACGAAGCACATCAATTATGAATATGAAATGAAATGAAATATGAAATACAAAGAAACAAACTTGTAACACAGTCTTGACGAAATCGAGAATCTTTAGATTTGCTTGTATTAACTTCTCAAATGTAAAAAACTCTGTTACAATCGACACAAAAAGGTCCAGCCTTGTTTATTTCTTTTCGTGATATATTTATACAATTTTACAAATCAGGTAGAATCTCAACAGTAAAAAAATTTCGGTTATGACAAGGAGGAGAGCAATCGCTCCATTTCTCCTTCTCTGTCTTCACTTGGTGCCAGGCGTTGGTCATCACACAGACTCGGTACAGGTAACACATCTTTTGAACAGCGGAGATATTAACTGAGATGGTTCTGCTTGATAACTGGCTTCGAAGAAGTAATATTATCGGGCTAATTGTTGCAGCCTGTCTTCCATCTGTCCATCGATGATGTCTATGGCACGTAGTTGCGCACTAGGTTTGATCATGCACTTATCAACTTGGACTATGTCCACCATGGTCATCTGAGAGATATCGGCTGAATCTCTCTCCTCCTTTTCCTTCAGATCAAGTGAGATCTGTTCCACATTCATTTGTATCAACGCCTCGGCATTGCCTCCGCTGTCAATTCCCAGCAGCTCGCCGTCTATAGAATTAAAGGCCTCCTCCAAGGAATTGGTTATCTTTTGGGCCTGCTGCTTGCCTTCGGCGATGTTATGCTCACATTCCTTTAACAGAATGTTCCCTCGGGTTTGCTCTGAAATGGTGAATCTGGGAGTACCCGCTGAAACCCTGTTGTTCGTGGCTATTATTGTCTCCTGGAAGGCGACCCGAGCCGCTCCTGCATCCCTTTCTATGGCCGACAAACTCTCGGAAACTTGCTTTACCAATAAACAGTTGTCCCGGATCGCTTCCACCTTGGAGAGCAAATTTTGTTGCGTCGCAGAGACTCTGGTCCGAATCTCGATTTCCTGGGATTTGAACATCCCTATGTTTATCATTCTGCTCTCGACGATCTCTACTCAAGCCTGCAGTTGTTTAATCAAATTCTTCTGCTAGCTCGCCTGCATCCGAACATCTCGAACCACCAACTGTGTTTGCTCCAGCTTAGTTCTGAGCACCTCTATTTCATTTTTATCAGCCAATATAGCCTGCTCTATTTCCATGCTCGCCTGACCTTTAGCATTATCCGTGGCGGTGGCCAATCTAGTTTCAAGAGTCCTGATTAGGCGATTTTTTATTTTAAGTTGGTTCTTTAAAAGTCCGACTGAGAATTGATTCGCCGAGGCATACGCTCCTAGCGTCCCTGCGATTTCAGTGGCGAATTGCTCATTCTTTTTATTTTTTCCATCGGTCATAACTTTATACTTTTTGGTAGTCGATTCTCCTTCCTGGTAAAATTCCCTTTTTACTACTTCTTTTCTCTTTTTATCAAAGAAAAAATCATTCAGAGGGAGTTCTTCTACTCTTATGGGGTTCAGTTCCTCATTGAATATCCATCATTCTTCAATATTTCCCAGTGTCCACTGCAAGAGGGTGACAGATGTGATGGGTTCCTCGATCTGTTTCACCGATTTTCCTAGGGTGTCGACTGGGTTCTGCTTCTTTGGTGGTTCTGGGGTCTTTATCTCTGCCTCTGGATTCTATTTCTTTGGCGGGTCCGGAGTCTTTTCCTCTGCTTCTGGATTCTTTGTTTGTTCCTCCTCGTCCTGATGTTTTCCTGGGTCGAGAGTTGCATCTTTAGAACCTTCAGCATCCTTCTGTTTCGTCTTCGAAATGCCTGGACCCTCACCTCGCAATACAGCAGGGAGACAACTACGTCGGTGTTCCTGGAATTTCAATACCTCGGCTCTATCCTCGAGTGCGAAGGATTGAATCCGGGCTAGAATTTCTTCATATGACCTTGCTCCTCAGAAAATGTCATCCGAGGGTGAATTCTCATGCTCAAATATTTTAAGCCTGCAATTAGCCAAATGATTGTTCACGACCCTCTGTGGATCATGCTTCTTGTATTCGATGGAGAGCAAATTTAGGTCTTCCAGGGTTGCAGCCTCAATTTTGGCATGCCCGAAATATAATAAAGAATAAGAATTCAAACGAATGGGAAAAGACGACCATACCTTCTTTGAGTACCATTTGAGATCTTTACTTACACCGCCAATTACGGTCTGCCAGGCGACCTCGCGACAAGCCAGCTTGTCAGGAATGAACAATGGAAACACATGCAGGGGAACAGAAGCCCCGAAAACTCTGAGGTATGAAAATTTTTCCTCCATGTACCAGCCTGCGATGCTGCTCAGGTTTGTCACTATGATGTCCGAGATACGGGGTGGCGGGTGACCAAAAATGGCAACATGCA
The DNA here is from genome assembly GCA_032191745.1 of Picea mariana. Lineage (NCBI taxonomy): Eukaryota > Viridiplantae > Streptophyta > Pinopsida > Pinales > Pinaceae > Picea > Picea mariana. The sequence continues at coordinate 80,648 of JASDQU010736611.1, forward strand.
GGGGCACCATCACCCAGTTAAAAATTTCATACGCGAAATTTTCTACTTTGTTTTCCCATATTTTTTCATGATATATATGTATGGGTTGGTGTTCGATCAGAGTCCAACCCCAGCTCATTAATGGAAATGGTATCATAGAACAAATTGCATCCATAATATATGCGGACATGAAGAATGAGGATGGCCTCCCATTTTCCTTCTGCTCCCAATACTCTTTGATCCGATTAGCCAAGCTATCCGAAAGCATCCTTGCCCAGTTGAAGGAAACGCCTTCTGCGACCCAAAATATTAAAGGCACCCATGCAAGGTAAAAATGTGATGTGTCCTCTTTCACATATAACCAACATGTCATCATGGCCACATATTTGTACTGCGGCTCTAAAGAAGCGATTGAATAGATGCCATGGTTATCAGCTCTGAACTTCTTTGTGTTCGAAACCCAATCCTTTATCAAACTGGCCATGGTTTTATCACATTGGACGCATTCTTTCTCCTTGAACTCCTCCAAGAACTCAGCGCCATATTCGTGGTTTGACGTCACGGGCAGCTTATACATGGATTGCAGGTGTTCCGGCCTGAAACTCCCGATGGTGACTTTCTGCTCGTTCATGATAGTCCTAGTGGGTATGTCCACATGATCCAACGCCCATCGAACCATGTCATAATATGGAAGCAACCGTGGCCTGGCTGCTACTCTGTGCATTCCAGATTGGATGACTATTTTGTACTTGGTGGTTATATCATCTCTTCGTTTTCGTCAGAGTCGTCGGAATAATCCACCAATTCTGATTGCAACATATCTGAAACATATGAACAGTTAGGGATCGAGTCTGTATTTCGGGGCGAAGTATCAGAGACATTATCTGAGCCTTTTCCTGAAGCCTCGACATTCGCCTTTGCTGCTTTCCGTGGAGCCATGGCTGAAGCTTGCGTTTTAGCTCTTTTGCGATAGAGCTGCGTATACATACAGAAGTCAGTTTACTCAGAAGTGATGAGCTCTGCGTGCTATGAAAATACATTCATTATAATGAAGTGCAACTCTTACATATATTTGAAAACTCGGTACCTTTCAAAACAAGCCTATCCAATCACATTTAGAAATAAATTTCTGTCGTAAAAATCCGATCTTATATTCATAGATTTACCCTATTTCTTCATTAATGTCACAAATTTTTGGCGGTTTCAAAGTCAGTTGGCGTATGGAGTGAAAAGGTTTCCTTGTGAATCATGAAAGCATCGAAACGTGGGATCTGTCTTGTTTTAGTTTAATTAATCCAATCTCACCAACGTTAATCAGTATCTCGCCACTCGTTATATCGGGGATTTTTCTTTAACATCTTGAGTCTTTAACGCTCGAGACTGCGAAGAGCGATTTTGTTTAATGAAAAAGGTAATCGTGATTTGAGGCTTGATTAATTTTATAATTATCACTTTTTCCATATCACGACTCAGGGCTTCGAAGATAAGTTTATGGGAGATTTATATGCCGAGTTGCGAAACCGCGAGATCGCGATAACAAGGCTTAGTTAAGGGAAGATAATCTTGGATTAAGTGATTAATTAATCATGTTATAATTACATCGTGACTTCGTGAGTCGGGGTTTAGACGCCGTAACTTTTGAAAAAGATAGTGCCGAGTGGTGAAATGCCGAGAACAACTTTAACCACGGTTAGCTTTTTTGCCTTTAATCCTTGACATGGGTTATCCAGAAAGGACCTCGTGTTCTCGGCTCTTGGGCCTGTAAAAATAAAAATTTGGGTTTGGCGAACGCCGAGGCGCGAAACCTTGATGACATCTAATCATGAGTTAAAAATTTTAACTCTTGTTACTATCGTGAGTGAAAATTTAAAACGACTTCGCCGTTTCGTGACTTGGGACGTGTGAATTCATGAGTTATAGCATCCGACCTGCGAGATCCTGAGGTAGAACAAAAAGATGGAACATTCTTACGAAAAGTAGGACTTGTTTCGAGAGTGAAAAAATCATTGCTACTTGTGTGATCAAGCTTTAGAGATCATCGATATCTCGGAGGGAAAAATAAAACCATCTTTAGATTTCAAGCATCAAAATGAAAATTGTGACAGGTCAAAAAACAAGGGCGGCTCCAACACCCAGATCGACGACTCTCTAGCATTCTAGACCCTCTTTTCCATTCTTCCTTTAACAAAGGGGGGGGGGTCTAGAATGGAGTGGTATTAACGTGGGGCCTCCTCCTATCATGTTGCCTTCCGTGCCATCTTCTCCCCTGCCACTTGTTCTCCACTTGACCGCATGACATGCCCCACTTCCTTTCGTTCCTCCTCATCCTCAACATTCGGTCCCACAACTCCCCTCTCTTCATCCACATGGTCCCTCCCCATCTCATCATCCACTCACTACCTGCCATGTGTCTCTCTCTCTCCTAGTCGCCTCCACCTGTATGGTCATCTCTACTCCTTATCCACTTGTACCCCCACGCTCCATGTTACTTCCACCTGTGTCCTATCGTCTCACTTTCACAGTGTTGACACCATCACCCCTGTCATACCCTCATCCACATCCACCATAGGGGTCCCCTCGCGGCACTCCAACGAAGAAGAATCCAAAGAAAGGTCACCACGTCGTCCAAGTACAGAGTTGACCGAGGTCATTCCCAATCCCAAGGAAGCAGTTATTGTGGCAGGTGAGGGTGGTTGAACGTCGTCTTCTTCCATAAATAGAAGGCCAGGAAAGGACAAGCATAGAGACAGACTGACAGTCT
>JASDQU010736611.1:88225-100365 GCA_032191745.1 Picea mariana
GTTACATACCTTGGATCCTCTGAGAGGATCTCATCTATTAATCAAGACTTAATCATATGCTAACATTTCGGGAGTTCACCAGTTGAAGTTTTGGGACTTGTGAGCACAAGAGGAACATCCTCTTCGGTATTACGGGTATCGAAATTCTGAAGTTCTGAACATGCTTCGATCAGCAATTAGCCCTCTGGGCTATGCCTTGGCCAGTATGACCACTTCTCATAAGACCACAGTCTTATTCCCATCGGGACTTATCAAGATGAGAGCCCGATCTCTTGTCAACGGGACTCCCAAATCCTCGATTCCCGATTTCCCAAAGTGGGTAGTCTCGTGAAATGTGGTCTCCTTTAATCGGACGGTCCAGATCTATTTCGGGGCTTTCACCATGGAGCATCCGGATCTCTTGTCACCAGGACTTCTGGAATCCCGAACTCTAAAATCCTGATACTGACTCCTCTTTCGGGACTTTCGCCCCTATTCACGGGGGCTTAACCCTCGTGTATCTCCTAACAGATCCAATGGTTGTCGGGTTTTCTAACTGAGGTCTGACGGTTCAGATCAGTCCCCACACTGTGCACTCTCCCATGGCTTCTTGGATGTGGAAAAACCAACGGTCCAGATACTCTCATGGACCTTGGGGATCTACGATCCCGATTTCTTCGCTACTCACGAAGACAAAGGAAAAGGGGTTAAGGCATTTAACGCCCTCATTTCTTCTACCAATATAACGGCTATGAATGGCCACAGATCTCCCAATAGGATTTCGTTCGTCGATTGACACCTATCCCTACATCGATATTTTGGGATTTCAAGAGGATCATTCTTCCTCGTACCGGATTGCTAAGACTTGTGCATTCAAGTCCTTTTTCTAGGTTCTTGGTAAACTTTTCCGAGAAGGGTATCTCTGTGGAGAGATCTATTCCGGGGCATTCCTGGAGACAGATAAGGGAAAACAAATTCCCAAGAACAGACTGGAAGTCTAACTTGGTTCAACTTACGTATAAATAAATTTATCTATCAACATAAGCCATGCGTGGTTTTTATGTTACAAGCATACATCTACCATTGTTTATCAAAACACTACACAAACAGTCTTATACTTTAATCATTCACAATTTCACAGTTTATGAGAATAAATGTCAGAATATACATTTCAAAATGCAAGAGGTAAAACACTTATCAGAAAAACACCAAAAGTGCTACAACTTCTGAGAGGGGTGCTCGTTTCCACCCAACCGTAGGCTCAACAACTCCTAATGGATTTACCACTAGCCACCCCCGAGCTGAGACCATGATGCTACGAGACTGTGTCTCTGTTTTCCAGTGACCGAGAATGAAGGTTACTCTCCTTCTTCTCTGCTATCACTCACTCTGTGTTTTCCATAGTTCTCCTCCTCTTCCCTTCTCCTACATTTCCTCACGTCTACCCTTAGCGCTTCTCCCTCACGCCTTTTCCTCTTGTGAGGTTGCGTGTGGTGCAACTTTCCTCGCATTGGTCAAGCCTAAGACTCCTACAGATGGGCGGTTCACCTCCCCCATCCCTCATTAATTCTTGAGGAGCATCTACCTACCAGCCTATGAGACATTTAATTCGGGTCAGCGAGCCGCTCTTGGTTCTCCGGGCCAGTGAAGACCAAATACGGTATTGGTTTTTGGTGGAAGTTCACGCCACCATTCCAGGTGCCTTCCACCACCTTTCTTCAGCCATCGTGGTCTCTTTTTCATCACTTCCCCTCTTAGCAGTCCTGCAATATATACATTCATAATATTATTTACATTCATCGACCTTTTTCATAAGGTCCATTCACATCATACATTCACATTTATGAGTTTGCCATGGTTCTTGTCTAGTATAGTTATTTTTATAGACTGGGGGAAAAAGGGTGTTACACATAAATGACCAGGACCGAATTCGTTTTATGGGCACCAGGGAGGGATCAGCCATATGGAACCTATCTTGGCACAATAAGACTTGGGTCCAGACACACAACTTCTGGGAAGTAAGGAATGGTAAAACAACCAGATTTTGGGAGGATGCCTGGCAACAGGAACCCAAGATGGGAAATATGGACAAGGAGGGACTCCAACAGGACATGATTACGTAAGGCAAAACCAACGTCCACCACTATTGGAAGAAAGAAACAGATCGAAATAAATGGAGAATTTGGGATAATTGTAATTCCCAAACTAGTGATCGGACCACAACCATCACGAAAGAGGTGGAGGAGGAAATGAAGAAAAGGAAAATTGAAGTCTCGGAAGAAGAAGACCAATTAAGATGGGGTCGAAAAAATGGTGGGGATTTCAAATTGAAGGAAGCTCAACATTACATCGTGGACCAAGACTAAGAAGACCTAGCGCAACTATGGGATAAGCTATGGAGCAACCCCTAGTAGCCAAAAATTAAAATTTTCAAATGGTTAGTACTTCAAAGCTGAATTCTAACATGGAAAAACCTAAGGAAAAGGGGTTTCATAGGTCCATCATGGTGCCACCTCTGTCACGCCAAGGAAGAAACAACGAATCATCTTCCTGATGAATGTATCTACACAATAGAGATTTGGGACTGGGCGACAGATAATTTTTAACAATCCAATAGGACCCGAAGTAAAATCTATGCAACCATCAACAACTGGCATGAGAGTTACAACAAAAATGAAGAGGTGAATCTATGTTGGACTCTCATTATAGGGATGATCATATAGACAATATGGAAAGAAAGGAACCAACGCATCTTCAAGAATGAAATCCTTCCGGAAGGAAAAATCAAAGAAAAAATAATCTCCATGACAAGAGAAATGATGCAGAGACGCAACTACCAGAATGGGAAAGAGAAACTCGTAGGTCAGGACTCTAGAGTCCTAGAATATTTTCACCTAAAATATGGGCACAACTGCACACAAATAGGACGACCACCGCAACTCCAAATAGGTGAGCGCAACTAGAATCCCCCCCCAGCAGGGTCCCTCAAGTTGAATTTCGATGGGGTAGAAGAAAGAAACCCAGGCATGAAAATAATGGGTGGGGTTATCAGGGATAGTGGTGGAAACATAATCTGACTATACGCCGGGAGTATGGGAAAGTCAACTAACAACGCAGTGGAATTCGGATCCATGGAGATCAGCCTCGAGATTCTAAGCCGTGAAAGGATGAAAAACACTATTGTGGAAGGAGACTCCACTCTGGTAATCAACACGGTGAAGAGACTCTAAAATGGCACAAGAGTGGTAAAAGTTCAGAGACACTGGCGCTTGGCACACTCCCTGCAAAAAATCCAGGAGCATCCGCAAAAGATGAACACAGTGGAGTTGCATTGGGTACGCAGGTCAACGAATGACCTAGTGGATAGAATCGCTAATGAAGGGGTTAGAAAGGATGGATCAGAGTTAGACACCACCTAGAGAAACATCCCAAATGGTTAATTTAGAACAGACTGCACACAACTAGCAACAAAATACTGTGACACACTCTTAAGTACGAAAGGTCACATCAAGAGGAGTGGTTCAAGGCCAATTGGTGGGCACAACGAATCCAGGAAGAATCTTCATGGCCAACACCCAATTACAAGTGACAATACGAGATCATACCACACAACATATGGAGGTACAACCTCAAGGTCACATCAGTAGGAACAAGTGCAGGGTTAGTGTAGGGGAAAGTACAAATAAGACTCAGTAGGCTCTGACTGACAGAGGATAAAAGATGTTACCACGCACCAGTAGGGTCACACCCCTTCCAAGAACAAGTAAGATGAAGAGAAAATTTGGTTACACAATGAGCAGGGGCAAGGGTCGATGCAGGGATAACAGACGGACTGTCATGGTCACATATATCGAGACAGAGAAAAAGGATGGGAAGGACCAACTCTATGGGTAGACCATTATTGCAAGAACAAGCCTGTAGTAGGAGAATTTCCATAAGAGGTGAAGTAGTAGGAATAGATGCATTCAGACAAAGTGAAGCAGAAGAAGCCAACAAAAAAACAAGGGCCCGTCAAGAAGGAACCCCTAGGTATATAGGAACATGAGGAGAATTCAGGGAAAGAAACACCAAAATCCAGCCAAGATGGTGTGTATGAAGAAAGCACATGTCAAAAGAAACACTCAGATAGACGAAAATCTGATAAGCCATAGGAAGATTTCAAGGATGAAGCAAGCATCCTAAGACTCCAAGGGAAACTTCCAGGAAATGGTCAACCTGAAGGGTCAAGTGACCATAACCATATGGGAAAAGGAAATCACAACCAAGCTCTAGGGCAAAGCCTAGGAGGAACTGAGCCGGGAAGCGGATTGGATAACGGACCCAGGGACCACGCAGTCCAGAGAAACACTCTACGACAAGATGGTAGAGATGGCATGGTGGAAAAATATGTTAATAGGAAAAGTGAGAATATAAAATAAGTTTTCAGCCGAAAGGGTAATAAGGCCCAAAAAAAATTGCTAAAAGAAATCCTGAGTCGCCTCAGCAACCTGGACGCTAGTACTAAACGAATTGCAGAGGAACAGAAGAATCAAAAAGAGAAGTTGGAGTGAATGGCTGCCCAATTCCACTATACTTGCACTACATCCATCGTATGGAAATCACACCTACTGATGGTAATGGAGCACTAGCCCAGATCAGGAAGACCCACACGGTGGCCCAGAGGGAGGAGAGCAAGGACAAGGCAAAAGATGGAAAGAAGAATCTCATAATCCTGGACTAGCGTCGGGAAACAAAAGTTCAGGAGTATTATTAGGTCAGTCTTAATTGTTGTCTTGTGTTTCTTTTGGTTTTGTTATGATTAGCTTGTCAAAACTGAATATGATGGGATTGGACTAGTTTCCCAATGTGGTGGTGCAGCCATATCCCTATGCTATCTCAAAGAACGCAACTTTGGAACCCCTAGGCTGGTTTCCTTTTTGGTAGAACAGGGTGCTCCTCTTTTTGTATATTAGTATTTTTTTAGTAATATAGATACTCACACTCACTTACAAAAAAAAACACGTAAATAACAAAATAAAAGAGTAAAAAATGTTTTTAATTTTTAAGGGAAAATNGGCATTTAGAGGGAAAAGATCATTATGCATGTTATAATAATGTCATAGGGAGGGTGGACATTTCTATCATTCTATGTTCTCAGAGAGAAGGGATGGCTTCATGAGATAAAGAAGATTTTATTTCTGAGACATCAGCAAATTGTTCGCATACCTCCTCTGTTGGGACTAGGAAATGCCATAGGAATGTTTGTAATGCAAATAAGGCATGGTATTTTTCAGCTAGTCATAATTTTGATCATGGTGCAAGCAATTTTATTCAACATGTTCCTCATGAAAGTCCTAAATCAGAGGACTTTGAAGGCACCAATTATGAAGACGAAGAATATGATGGTGATAAATCTAGTCAGTAGTTTAATAGTAATGAAAATAATCAAAATGTAGGTCAAAGTGGAGACTATGATCAATGTTTAAATGATTGGGATGAAAATTTTCCTCCAAGTGAGGAGTTTCAAGGTACTGATGAAGATTTCCAAGGCACCAATGAAAATCATGGAGAAATTCCCTCAAGTGGAAATTTTAAAAGAAGTGAAGATGATTATGACAATGGTCGACACTTTTTCTCGAGTGGATAATTTAAAGATAAAAATGTTGGTGATTATGAATTTCCTCCTAGTGAGTATTTTGAAGGTACTGATGCAGAGTTTCCTCCAAGTGAGGATTTGCAAGGCAGGAATGAGGATTAAGAAGAATTTTCCCCAAGTGGGGATTTTAAAAGTAATGATGACGATTATGGAAATGTTGGACAGTATTTCTTGGATGAAGAGTTTAAAAGAAGCAATGTTGGTGCTGATGATTTTCCTCCAAGTGAGGATTTTCAAGGTACCGATGAGGATAATGAAGATTTTCCCCCAAGTGAGGATTTTGAAGCCAGTAATGAGGATGATGAAGAATATCTCTCAAGTGGCGATTTTCAAAGTAGTCAAGATGATTACACCATTTGTGGTCACTCTTTCCCGACTGATATATTAAAAAACAACAATGTCGATGTTGATTTTCCTCCAAGTGAGGATTTTCAAGACACTGATGAAGGTTTTCAAGGCACTAAGCAAGATGGTAAAAATTTTCACTCAAGTGGGGATTTTGAAAGGAATGAAGATGATTATGTCAATAGTGGACACAATGTTGATTATTATTTCCCTCCAAATTATTATGTTGATCATGATGTTCTCAAACATTCAGCTACAACAAATGAAGGTGACCGACATTCTCTAGTTTAGTCTCCTAACAATGTTTTGCTTGATACTCCTTGTGGTGATAAAGAAAATCCTTCTAGTGAGGATGTTGAAATAGTGGAGACATTTCAAAAAAACATTATGTCTAAGACAAAGATTAGACCTTTTTATATCAATCCAAATCATTCTAGTTATACAAGGTCTAGGAAAAAATTTCTCACTCAATCAATTTCCATAAAAGAATTGATTTCAAGTGAATGTTGTCAAAATAATTGTTTGAAAAGCATGGACTACAGGTATTCCTTGAATAAAAGGAAGTCATATTTGTCAATGAATAAGAGCATGAAAAATTCATATTTGATGGGGTGCATGATATCCACCAATACAGTATATGATTATCGCATTGGGAATATTTTACTTTGCAGAAAGGCTTTCAAAAAAATTCACTCAACTGGTAATCTTTGTCTATCAAGAATCCAGACAAGGTTGGAAAAAGATCCATCATATTATTCAAAGGTACATCATGGACGAGAGAGTGGGCCATTCAAAAACACTGCATTGTCATGGATGCGTGATTTCTTTTCCAAACATGTAGAGTGTATGCCAGATAGAGACACAATACATATTCCAGATAATTTTTCAAGGAGGGAAATCTACAACTTGTACAAAGGATATGTTGAAGGTGTTGAAGGAAAGGGTAATTTTATTACATATGAATATTTTACAAGAATATGGAAGAAACAATTCAAAAATGTCTGTATTCCTAAGAAGTCAAGGATGGGGATTTGTAGTATATGTGATACTCTTAAATCAAGAAGAGATAAATATAAAGGGGCAGAAAGAGGTATGTATTTACTATTTTGTTTTTTTAAAATTGAATAGTTATCAACTATGAAAACATATGATCAATATTTCCATTTTATGTCATGTGTAGATTCCATAATCAAAGCACTTCAAGAACATCAAAATCAACAATCAAGTGAAAGACAAAAGTTGTACAAACATCAAAAGAAGTGTTATAATGCTTTGAACAAATATTTAGGTATGATAATTGATGTCATGGACCAGAACAAAACACTTCTACCACATTTTTTCCGTACACCCAAAAATTTATAGAAATATAATTTCATTCAGTTTCACTTAGTTGGTTGTATGGTTTTCAATGGAAAAATGTGTCCAAGAGTTTACTTCACAGCTCCAAATATTCATAATGATGCAAATCTCACCATCACCATAATTCATCATGTGCTCACTCACTGGTCTGGAAGTCTTCCTCAAGTTATCTATCTATAGTTGGACAACACTAGTCGTGAAAATAAAATCAAATTATGTTTGGATATCTAAGCATGCTTGTTGAAATGGGAATCTTTCAAAAGGTGAAAGTTGGTTTCCTTCTTGTTGGACACACTCATTATCATATTGATCAAATGTTCATTCATTTTTCAGTAACATTGTACAGGAAAAATGTTGGAATTCTACCATCATTGATTTAATGTATCAAGAAAGCATACATTCCAGAGCCTGTTTTTCATATATTAGAAGAAACCGTTGACATGTGAAGATTTATTCAGGGATCACATTGTGAAGAAAAATGTATTGAGCAACTTAATGACATTAGCTTCCAACATAAATTTTGTTTCAAAAAAATTGATGGGAAAAAACTTATATGGGGAAAGCAATATTCAACTACTACATAATGGGAGCCTTCATCAGGTTTATCATTTTTGAAGTTCATTCTAGATCGTCCAATTTTTGCATCATAGTTATTATTTTTACAATCAGTTGTTGAAATCCATAATGCACAGAGGCATAATAGAGATGTAGATTATTCTGAATGCCTGGAAGAAATCAAAAATTCCATTAAGGATACATATGAGTACTTTGATGTTGTTGATTCTATTTGGTGGGAGTCTTTTTTCAATAGTCAAAGTGACATAATTTCAAGCTCAACAAATGAAGATACAATGTTGAGGACTTCATTTAATTGGCCACAAAATATTCCAAATGAATTTGAAGAAACAAACATTGTTGAAGTTCAACAAGAATCTCAAGGTGTTATTGAGTTTACCCAAGCAAAGGAAAGAGAAATGTATATTGGTTCGCGAAGGTCACATGCACAACATGAAGCCATGGAAGACCTTTACAGGGGTTCAATACAACATATTAAGGAGGGTAGCATGATTGCAGTTTTAGTGACTGAAGATCCACATGGTTATCCATTCTGGATAGGAAAGGTTATACAGATTGAGAAAGAAAATGATGATTTTATTGCAATTGAAGTGCATTGGTATGCAACAAATACACACCCATTCAATGGTGTGTACAAGCCAAAGATGGTGGTTGAGAAACATGTCAATAGAAAGAGAAAAATAAAGGTTCAAAATGCAACTCGTCATCGCACTGACCTCTTAAAATTATATGATGTTGACTACTTGTTTATGAATTAAATTGGACAAAGAGAGGAACTCTTTGCTCCAAGACAACAGAGATTATCAAGAGGTTGTTGCCGCAAGAAATAAATGCAAGATGGGAGTCTGTTGAACCTAGTCGTAGATCTAAAAGGAACTTGACATATGAAATGTTGGGCATGCATGCTGACTCAAATGGTGCATTCATCGACAATAGAGAAGAGTATGGATCATCTTCATCCAAACATTCATCTCAAGACAATGTAGACTCTGATGGTATTTTAGAAACCATGAGTCAATCTGAATAAGTGTATGAAACCATGAGTTACGAATCTTTTGTTATGTTTTATGAATGATATGTTTTTTTATTATGGATAATATAATAAAATTTCTTAGCTCATATGTTTTGTATATGCTCAATATAAAAATACTTTTAAGAAATTATTTATGTTTCATTTAATGTAACTTGTATTTACTTTTTTATTATTAAAAGTAAAAAATTATTAAAAAGTGACATTGAATTTTTAAAGTATATTGTGATATTTTCATGGAATTATGTATTGCCTTGTGCTTTGCGTGATAATAACATTTAAAAAGTAAACATTTAAGGGTTGATTTTACAATTTTGTTTACAATAATGGTGAATTCTTTTACCACATTATAAAAATGTGTCATTTTCATACCCCAATTTTAGAATGGGTTCTACCGGTAGCAATTCTTTTCAATTTGATGGTTGATTTTGAGGTTTTGGTTTTAATGGTACCAAGTGATAAAAATACGATTTCAAATGATCTCAAAATTTAACGTTTTGAAAAGAAAAAAAAATTCAAAAACATCTTAATTTTTTTAGGTGCTGAATTTAAGGTTTTTCTGAGCTATTGTTTAAGTTTTGAAGGCCATGTTTTAAAAATGTTGTAATTTTGACCCCGTTTTAAAAAATGGTGCTACCGATAGCACCACTGTTTGATTTGGGGGTTGATTTTGATGTTTTTGATGCAAAAATATGGGTTTTTTGGGTCAGAGTTCTCGTTTTGAGGTCACAGTTCTCACTAAGTCGGTAACTATGTTCAGTTTAAGTGCTTTTGGGATGACACATTGTCTTCAACATCATACAACTTGAACATTTGATTACAGTCCCAGGGTAAATCATGTAACTGAGTAGGTAGGACAAGGGGGGAAAACCTGGCTGCCATGGCTATAGTAAGAACTTGAAGTGGATGATTGCTCTGAGTAGGAATCACATAAGGTTTAATAGAGGCAGCTGAAATTAAATCTTAGAACCTCTTCTCATCAAAGATGATTTCATTCAAACTGGATTCAGATCTAATTCTTAACAGAGTCTTCTCAAATTTCAAATCAAAATCAAGGTCTTCAATACTTTTTACTCCATATTTGGGTAAAGATAGAGTTATGTCTAGACAAAAAACTGGTCTTATTGGCCTTTCTTTTCTCTTGTGTACAAGTTTCTTAGGATCAGACACAGGGATTATTGCTTCTGGGTCTGGATTTCTTCTAGTATAAATTCTCTTGGGAGTTAGGATTTCCACTCAAACTACTTTATGCTACTGGTCTCTTTATAATGGATTCGTCGGGGTAAATTTAGTTTCAGCCAATAAGGTGTTTCATTCTGACACAGACCCCCACCTCAACAGGGTCTACTAACCTCCCGGTCTTTGGATCTTCCAATTCTTGAGCCGAAATGGCTCCTTTGGTCCCCGCTGGAACCCTTCACACATATAACCACAGGTCTCCTTTTATTTGCTCTACCCATGTGAACATGCACTAGGTGCGAGCCTCCACTTCACGTGACCATAGACTTAACCCCAAAAGGTGCGTCACATTTCACGATTTCAGGACTTTTGTTGCGAGGCACCCCGACCCCTCCAATTCCTGAAACCCCGAAACAGGCTAATGGTCCCTAGCTCCTCCCTTAAACTCTTCATTGATGTGACCCTCGGCTGCAACCTGGGGCCCAACCTTCGAGCGCATCGAGACTTCGCATGTCGGGGGTTTGTGAAGTGACCCTCTCCCCTTCTTCCGAAATGAGAAACCACGATGATCGCTTATGCTAGATCGACAATCTTGATTTGTTAGGATATTTAGACACTTACAATTTAGTTAATATCTACTTGTTCTAATGTGTCATTAGGTAAAAATGTGTTTCTTAGTGTGTTTATTTAGTATGCATTAGTATGTGTTAGAACCAGAAGTCACCCCTGGATTGCAGCAGGGATGAACCTGATACCCATCAGTTTTTATGTCATAGTTACTAAGTTTAAGGATGGTCTGATGGATGTAGTCTCAAGACTGTATCATTTTAACTCATAAAACTAGGTTGGAGATGCGTAGATAAGTGAGTTCTTGATATAAATTAAGCCAATAACATTGTATAGTGGTGAGTAGGTAGAAGGAAGGTGAGAAATTATGAAGGTCTTCTTTGAACATCCAGTCTTCCAGCAGCCTTTGGAGGAAAATTCTCAAATACAAGATCCTCTTGGATCTGAAAGCTTCAAGAAACTGAAAATGTTGCAAAAATAGATATAGACAAACCTACACTATACTATAATCACAACACCCGACTGGATCCTCTATGCCCAGGCTTTCAGAGTCAGAAAAAAATATAAACAAAGGAGTTGGCTGCCATTAAACAAGTAGTCTCAAGGATCAATTCATAAACAGGGAACTAGAGGCCTCATCAAAACATTACAATCGGGAGATTACCTCTACCATCGACACTAAAAAAATGGGAAAAAGGTCTACATATACTCAAAATTGGCTCTGTTGTTGAAGGCACAATCATGTCATGATTTTAAGGCTTTGCGTTGATGAGTTTATCTGTCAATTTGCACATGAAGACGTCGGTCAGACTGCCCATGCAGTCTTCTGTCGGAAGTGATCTCTGTCAAATTGAGCTTACAGTCTTCCTCTATGATTTGTCCCTTTTCAGTCTTCTATTTAAGGAAGGAGATGATGTCTCACCCACCTTCCTTATTTTCATTAACTATTGCATTGAGATCGTAGAGGCCCAAGTCACTCTGCATATGAATAACGTGACAACCTCCCCTTGGTTGTTTACTTCTTCATTGAACTGCTACAAGGGGACCCAGACAGTGGACGTGGATGAGGATCTGGCGGGGAGGTGAGACAAGAGGCGCCCATTTGGGCATACATGGAAGATGGAAGGTGGCAGGGAAAGTGTGGGTGGTGGAAGATGTGTGCACTATGCTAGTAAAGGTCAGAGGTGAAGTGGCACGAGTGATGATGTGGGGGCAGATGAGAGGCCATAGTAGCAGATGGGGTGGGACCATATTCCAAGGAGGAGGTGAGTAGTAGAACACCTGGAAGGAGGTGATAGGAGGAAGTGATAAAGGGGACATGGACCGATGGTGAGTGGAGGACAAGTGTACCATAATGAGACGAGGAGGAGGAGTGAATGATGTGATGGGCAAAAGTGAGAGATGGAGTGGGGGACAGATGTCACTAGGAGATGGGAGCAGTAAGAGGCGGTGGTAAGTGGTCTACTCGTA